>JAGVVM010001846.1:0-12397 GCA_019149425.1 Psidium friedrichsthalianum
CCTTGAGGCGTCAAGAATATGTGTGATGGGTCATCAGTTGGTCTCTGATCTTCAAATTGGTTCCTGGTCGAACGATCGTGAATTGGGCATCTAGGAGCTGGCTGAGACTAGCGTGTTTGCAGCCTCGCTATTGAGCATTGGATGCCCAATAGGGATGACGAGTCACAAGTCATCGAACGTTAGACGTCTAAGCTGGAACACAGGTGTTCGTATTGAAACGAGTTCAATCGAATCCACTGAACATGATGAAAGAGCGATTGACTAACATGGAGGCTTCGTGCTTAGTCAATGTCTCAATCACTCTTGGCTTTGGTGTGTTAGTGGTCCTCACACTTGAGCCACGTGCTGGCTTGTATACTGAATGACTATGGTTTACAGGTACAATATTGGCCGATCATTGATCAGCCTCTGTGCATGATGGTCACAATCCTCCATATACGAAGTCACAGGCATAGGCAACAGTTGGGATCTGTCTCCTCATTAGATGAGGTTGATTTCCTATGCGATTTATGCATGACGGTGCGTTAGAAAGTTCTTAGCCAAGGCAGAAGTCGAGACGAGTCTCGCGAATGCACGTCAGATAGATTTGTGCATATGATCGAATCTGTGGGTTTGACTCAGATATCCATGTCCCTCATTCGATCGGGACATGGTAAGACAGACGACTGAATAACACCGAACCAAGGCCAATAGGTTCACTTTGTCCTCGCACTTCATTCTGACTGGGTAACAGTGGTATGTTGCTAGACGTCACTCACGGTTTGTGGGATCTAAGGATTGATTTAGGACGATCAATTCCTTGAGGAATCTCACTGCCAGTTCATGGGTGAACCTAGGGATGTCACACGCCTTAATCGACATCTGGCGACGTCCACAACGAAGACGGGATCGCGAGAATGCGATAGGACTATTTGGATAGTCAAAAGGAGTTAAAACAGATTGGATTCGTTTCCTTCTTCTAAAGCTCACTAAAGGACGAAATAGATGACACAGGCATGACATCATGATGATGTCATGGATGATGTAATAGTTACATCATGCATGCGTCATCGTTGGATAAGGTTTGTTATCCAAAAGAAAGAATAAGAAAGATTATCCTCTAGAAAATGTCAAAAGTAGGATAGGATATTCTATCCATTTGACTGAGACGTTTGGCACATCAAATGACATGATTTGATCATGAAACTCAAGGGATTTCAAGTCTAGAATGTCTAGAGCTCGTGGATGAGGATCACCACCGAAAACGATGCCATATGGGCCACCTAAATAGGCACCCAAAACTGGTCGACGGGCTGGTCAAAGGCGACAAAATTGTCGCCATTGACCACCTCCCAATGGGCGGGGCCCACGTGGCTAGTCAAAGGCGGTTTGATCGCTTTTAACTAGCGTCCAGCTGGCTACGTGGGCCAACTGGAAGCCTATGTGGCGGCCTCCTATTGGCCCTAACCTCTATAAATAGAGGTTAGGGGCCCATGTTAGAAGGTTAGGAACGTGTAAGAGTCATATATATACATGCTGAATTTCGTGAGAAAGTGAGCTCGAGAATCGACCAATCCGGATACACAAAGTTTGTGTTTCCATTGGTTGAAAACGAAGTGATCGGATTGAGACGCCGCAAGGATTACTAGCATAATCCGAGGGCCGTTTCTCCGAATCTCCGTCTTCAAGGTCGCACGGGTGTCGAAGTGAATCTGAACTAAAGGCCTGACACCTCTTGGGCTCGAGGACAAAGAAGCAGAGCCGCACCAACCTCTGTTGTCCAGGTACGTTTTTAAACTCGCTTTAGAAAGTTTGATTTTCGATTCAAGTATACAAGGATTTCTAAGACGATCTAGCGCGTCGTCTGAATTTATTTTCTTCCGCTACGTGCATAACATGTTTTCATGTATGTGACGAGTGCTCGGGACCGCTAGAAACCCAACACATGTCTCCAGCCATCACCGGCGTTGTTAATGTCATCGCAGCAATGGTTTCAATGGTCTCGGTTGGCAGGTTTGGGGAGGAGGGGCTTATTCCTTGAAGGAGGAATCCATATGATAATTTGTCGGATTGCAGTGGGCGCATTGATTGGTGTAAACTTTGGAGTCATTAGCGAATTATCCTTCTCCAAAGTCGAAGCTAATCTACTCTTGACGTTGATCTGCTTATACGTAGTGGCATTCGCGTGCTCGTGGGGTCCGCTGGGGTGGTTGGTCTCGAGCGAGGCCTACTCACTGGAAATCCGGTAGGCAGGACAAGCGATCAAGGTCTCGGTCAACATGTTCTTCACATTTATCATCGCTTAGGGGTTCCTCTTTATGCTCCTCACTATGACGTTTGGCCTCTTCTTATTCTTCGGCAGCTTCGTGGTCATCATAACCATTTTCATATTCTTCTTCTTGCTGGATATAAAGAACGTGCTGATCTACTTGGGTGGATATCACTCTTCTGTTGGATGGGTGCCTCAATATGCATTACTTTGGTTGAGCTTGGGAGATAGGGAGGCTATCCACATCAATAAAGAAGCTGAATCACCCTGCCCATCTTGAGGTGCCTACCCTCGTTTGATTCCTTATATGTTTCTTAGCTATTGAAGCTGTGATGCAGCACCTCTATTCGTTGGAAGAGCGTGAATTGAAATATTTTCATGCTATAGTGATAACTTTGATATTTCGCATTGACACTTAGCTATTGCTGTTAGAAAGAACTGAAATTTGTCATCTTGCAAACTTTAAGTTTCTGCCATTAGATCAGAATCTTGTGGGCAGTCTATCTCGACCTAAAAATTTCGACCGGTGAAAAATTTTCAAGTTAACGGATTATCAGGTTAATTAGATTAACTAATCTAATACGGACTCTCCCAAGCCCTACGGAATCGCAACTTTGATTTTTTTTATCACATGATTTTAGAATTTGGAGTCGCCACTAATCATTTTTTGGTAGGTCGGTTAGAAACCCAAGTAAATTAGCGGCAGAACTAAATTACTTCTATGAACTAGAGATTATAAGTTCAGGGACTTGGTTACACTAATTAATTAAAACTAATGCCCTTTCGGTACCTTAATTCCATGGATATCTTAATTTTGGTGACTCAAGCTTGGTTTACTCCTAAGGTTCTAGTGAAGTATTCTCTTTTTGTATTTTCACTTTTTAGATGGAATGCATGGATGGTAATGGGTGCATAGATAAGCAAAACGTGAACAAGCAAATATAGACACATGAATGTATACATGCGAACGTGGACACGCAATCATGAACATGCGAGCATAGATATACAAATATGACATGCAAACGTGAACATACGTTACATGCGAACGTGGACATGCAAGTACGGTATACGAACGTGGACACGCAAGTACGGCATAGGATTGGCCAGTTGAAATAGCCCGTTTCCTAATGTTTTAGAATTTTTCTGAATTTCTAAAATTTTTCAAGACAATTTACCTATGATGGGAGAAATCGTCATTTTTGAAAAGATCAGGAAGGAAAATCATCAAAATAGGATTGGCCAGTCGAAATGGCCCGCTTCCTAATTTTTGGGATTTTTTTTTGAATTTTCTGGAATTTTTCAAGACAATTTGTCTATGTGGGGAGAAATCGTCACTTTAAAAAATTAGGAAGGAAAATCAACAAAAATAGGATTGGCTAGTCGAAATGGTCCGTTTCCTAGTTTTTGGGATTTTTCTTTTGAATTTTTTTTATTTTGCATGAATATGCATGAATTAATGACAATACGAATACGTGTGCGGTATGGCAAAGTATGATGAGCTATACTATATGAAATGCACATGAATGACATTTTTTTTGCATTTTTGAATGCTTGGGCTTCCATTCTGGGGTTTAATGGTGCAGAAATTAAATTGCAGAAAGTAAAGGCAATAAATAAAGAACCTCCAACGGGTGGGTCGGCCTTCCCATTCTTGGGTTGATGGTGCAGAAATTAAATTGCAGAAAGTAAAGGCAGTAAATAAAGAACCTCCAACGGGTGGGTTGGCCTTCCCATTTTGGGGTTTAATGGTGCAGAAATTAAATTGCAGAAAGTAAAGGTAATAGATAAAGAACCTCTAACGGGTGGTTCGGCCTTGGCTCGGCCTACCTATTCTGGGGTTTGACGGTACATAAATTAAATTACAGAAACTAAATGCAGTAAATAAAGAACCTCCAACGAGTGGGTTGGCCTTCCCATTTTTGGGGTTTGATGGTGCAGAAATTAAAATATAAGAGATAGAATACAAGAGATCTTTACACCATTAAGTATGGGGCAAAATCTGCCGCAATTTGGGATTCGGATCTTTTAAGGGAAAAATGCAGAAAATTGCAATACGAATACGATATGTGAATATGACATAGCATAATCGAAATTTAAATCAGTCCATTGAGGTAGCGACATTCTCGAAGATTTTAATGGTTAGGATCGTTACCTAATTTGACAGATTTGATTGTCGAATTCGGACCTCGTGTCACCTTATGGATCAAGACTACAGCTCGAACGACAAGGATGAACTCGTGACTTGTGTTGATCGGTAGAGAAATTGGTGATGATAACATCTATATTTAAACTCCCACCATCTTCAAGACTCTCTTTTGAAAAAGAATTCTCTCTTTCTTTTTGTTTTTTTTCTTCAATCTCCCAAAACCCCCTCAAACATTTCAAATTTTTTCTCTAAAAAAATACCCCCCTCCAAGCTTTTTTCTTTCTCTTTTGTAGCCCACTTATTTATCTCCCATTCTAATTTCTCCACTAACTCTTTTTGAAAATAAAAATGCTGAAAAATACTGAAAATATTAAAAATCATTTTTTGGTCAAAATTAGCTCCCTAGGCTTGGCCAAGGTCTCCAAAGTTGATTGTACAATTTTCTCATTTTTTCTTGATTTTCTATGAATTTTTGAAAATAAAAATGCGAGAAAATACTGAAAATATGAAAAAAGAAATTTTGGTCAAAGTTGGTTCCCTAGACTTGGCCAAGGTCTCCAAGGTTGATTTTTTTAATTTTATGAATTTTTATGGATTTTTTAATTAATTTTAAAGAGAAAATATGATTAAAAATCAAGTGTCAACAGCTGCTCCTCTTTGAAAGGGAGCTCGGTAGAGGTTCATTTCAAAGACGAGATGACACTTGAATCCTAATCGACTCAGCCTAAGAAAATACAAAGAGTCGTGACATTTGATCTCCAATACCTCTCTGTGTAAGTTCTGATCCAGGCCGAGCTTGAGGAGACTCTTATGAAGTGAGGGAGAGATAGAGAGGAGAGTTTTTTTGGCACTTACTTGCTGTCATATGGCTGTTGCCTGACATGAATGCTCTTTGAACGGGAACCCAAAGGTTCATTCTAAGGATACCCCGAGGAGGTCGAGCTTTGACTCGAATGGTAAGTCGACCCATGGCAAAGTTCCTACTGAAAGGACTCTAGCTGTGATCTATCCTATTAGAGGATTTGCCTGCATTTTGACCAGTATGGTGGGTCGTACCATGATCGAATTCCTAATTAAATGATCCCGATGATTGAAATTGGTTGAAATTTGACCCGTATGGTAGGTCATGCCATAATAGTGTTCCTAATGAAAGGACTCTAGTGGCGATTTATCCTATTTAGAGGATTCGCCTATATTTTGACCCGTATGGTAGGTCAGCCCATGACAGAGTTCCTAATGAAAGGACTCTAGTAGCGATCTATCATACTTAAGGATTCGCGCTGCATTTTGACCCGTATGGTGGGTCGTACCATGATAAAATCCTGATGAAAGATGCTACTGAGCGGTTTTCTCGATGTCGGGTTCGCCGAAGAAAATGCTTGTAAGAAGGATTTGGTGCATGTACAAAGGACTTGGTGCCTGTAGGAAGGACTTTTATGCTTGTAAGGACTTTTGTGCCTGTAAGCAGGACTTTGTGCTTGTAAGAAGGACTTTGGGTGCCTGTAGGAAGGACTTTGGGTGCCTGTAGGAAGAACTTTGATGCCTGTAGAAAGGACTTTGGGTGCCTGTAGGAAGGACTTTGGTGCCTGTAGGAAGGACTTTGATGCATGTAAAAAGGACTTTGGGTGCTTGTAGGAAGGACTTTTGAAAACGAACCGTTCCGTATTGGGGTCTCCAATGGAAGGGCTCCAAAGACGGGATACCCTATTAAAAGGGCTTGTTCATGTGGTGCCTGCAACTTAGGACTTCGAAATGGATCATTCTGTGTTAGAAGTCACTAATGATTACCTAAAAGTCACCTTTTTTAGGTAGACAAAAGAGGTATTAACTGAGAAAATAATTTTTAGGTGCCAATTTGGGATCTGGGGAGACCAGGAATTTTGTAGAAGCTCATACCCAAATTATCTTATCATGAAGGGTGCCATTTTGGGATTTGGGAGACTAGGAATCCTGTAAAAGCTCAACCCGATTTAACTTACCGTGAAGAGTTCCATTCTGGGATCTGGGAAGATCAAGAATCCTGCAGAAGCTCAAACCCAATTTATATTCTCCTGTCACTTTAGGATTAAGCCGAAGAGGCAGAGATCAAAATATCTCGAACATTTCTGCTTTTGAGTTGAATCATGCTTCATTGAAGAAGGTGGATACCTGTATGTGCCGCAATGGAATCGAGCACTCTAACAATCATCAGAACTCATTCTCTAGGTTCAGATTGAAGATCTACTTCCCTGAGGACTTGGAAGAAACGCCTGGTTGTTTCCTCGACAACTAAACTTGTTCATTCAATAATCGCCGAATGAATTTCGAGACCTTAGCAGGTAACTCGAACATCGGGAACGTCTTACTTTTCAGGCAATGTCAGAGGTAACATGTGTAAGCATTTTCATCAATGAGTTCATTGGTTCATGTAAAACTATTCAGCCAAGTTTGTAATGATTAGAAGCAGTATGTGTAATAACTCATTCTGTAATCAATTAAAATGTGGATCATGCAAAACTATTCTGTCAAGTTTGCATTACCAATTCTGTTCAAGGATATTATCATGGTATGAACACCTTGAATGTAATCTGAATGGGGGACATCAGTCCGAAAGGGCTTTCTCTCATCTCGAGAAAGGCTATTTATCCTAATTGCAGGATTGACAAGAAATCACTCAATATCACCATCATCGCATTCAACAAGAGTTTGAGTAATCTCGCAATTGGTACGATCAAGTCGATCTAGAGGTCTTGATTAGGACCAGAATGTAGGCTGGGTCAAAGGTTTACAAAGGGGACTCTTTCGAGCCCAGGCTATTGACAATAAAGTCTTCATCATCTACTCCGGGTTTACAAGTCAAGAACCTTGCAAAAATGAGATAGGCATAATCTTGCTCGTACCTTTTCGAGCGATGCTTAAAATCATTCAACTCTACGTTAACTCAAGCGCCTTAATCAGAAAAGACTTTCAAGGGTTGTAACGTAGGTTAGGATTAGGGACTAAGGAAGTAAAAGGCTTATTTTGACCTAGAAAATATATGAGGTGGGTTTGACGTTGGTGATCATTGCATCATTTTCACCAGTCTCGGCCCTCCAGAGTAGTCCTCAAAGAACACCATCGTTGTATAAAAATGGTGTCAACTCCTGCTGATACCGTTGTCGCTTTCCAACGGTGTAAACTTCGACTGAGTATGTTTCACAATTTTGACTCCTTCGGAAAGTTTTTTCTTTGGCGACTAGATCCCATTGGGTATTTACAAAATGAGACAGTATGTTTTCACTGAGATTTCAAATGCATTCAAAATGAACATTGACTTGAATGGGCATTGGCCTTGCTTTAACTGGCGCTTTGCTTTTTCATGCCCGGGTCTTCTTTCCTTTTCTTCTTTTTTTTCTTTTTTATTTATTTCTTCTTCTTTATTTTTTCTTTTTTATTGAAAATATCTTCCAAAGATTGTGCCGTATGCACATGCATATCAAAGATCTAGCATACTTGAAGAGTTGATTCGGGAACTCTATGTAGATCCACTTCTTCTGAGTTCTTCTGCTTTGAGGTGGCATTATCTTCATCTTGGAATAGGCAATGATTACCAACGGGGTTTTTAAGAAGCGAATATATAGGCTCAAATGGACAATGCAAAGTATAAAAGTGTATTGGATAGAGAAATTTTCTTGCTCAGACTAACATCAATTTGGCAAAGTATAAAAGCTAAGCACACTCGAAATTGATGTTAGTTGAGCAAGAAAATTTCTAACCATTTACCTCGTGCTATTTGCTAGGACTACTGCCACTTGGCCTCGATGTGGGGTGATTCTTGACAGGGGTTACGAAATGAAACCACCGCTTAAATGGGTTGTCTATGGTCACCTGTAGTGTTTAGGATAGAGAAATGATCGTCTCCTTCCTTCGACTATCATACCTTTTGCGAGAAAATCCATTGCCTTGGGAAATGCGGAACCAATTTAGCACACAACTCACTGTGTATTAAAATGTAGGGTGTGTGTGGAAATGGCTTGCCTTTCATCATCCTGTCATGCCCCATTCTACACATTCGATACATCCTGTATTGTTTATGCTCCAAGCCAGAATGGTAAATTAAACATGCAGAATAGTCATGCACAAATCATAAAATGTGTAAACACAATGCAAATGTGGTAATTTTTTAGCATCATGCGTGTTTATAGAATGTGCAAGAATGGAAGAGAATTTCTTAAGAAAGGGGGAATTCGAATTGCCCCTAGACATGCGGACCGAATAAATTGAAGATTTACTCCTTAAGTCGAGGAGTGGCTCGTCTCTGACTTTGCCCCTACACAACAAAATGCATGGGTGAATTAAAGCATTTGGGCCTTTTTCAACATTAACAACCGTCATGGTCATGGTCGAATGCCCCTGCAAGAAAGAAAGTAGAGAGATTATCTTAGAAGCCAAATGATTTAAAGAAGACATACTCTCCTTTTCAACTCGGGGTCTGTCATCAATGTGCCCCATTTCATCAAATGGATTTCATAAGATGATCGTAATTTTTCCCTTTGGGTTTGTCTCCTTTGACATGTTAAATGTTAGTGTAAACATTTCTTGTCAAAGGAAATAAGACGTGTTAGCCATATTGGAAGGGATAAATTGGAAACGATACTGGTTTACCCTTCATCTTGATGCCTTGCAAGACTCCTTTGTGAGTTTTCGCTGGGTTGAGTTTTCCTCGACTTTCGTTGGACACTTCACCATTAGGGCCAAGGTTGTGGTAACGTATGGATTTTAGTTTCGTTCGTTGAGTATTCTTGTTTCTTTCTGCAAAAAGAAATGTGCAAAAATTGTTTTATTTATTTAAAATACTTACAGCATTCCCCATCCTTAGGGATCGAACTCGAATCGTTCGGACCACTGTCATCCCCATGCCATCTGATCCACAATACCATGGGCGTCCATGGAGGCTCCCTTTTAAGGATTAATCTTCAGATGGCATAGTCTTGTCATATTGGGCAATTCCTCGTCATGATGTTTTCCAAGGCAATTCACAATCCCTGTTAAGACAGAATAAAGTAATTCAGAATTTGAGACGATTATGGGTAAATTGGAACGATACAAAATTACCCATTTTTGAGATTGCTCGGGTCTTTCGTTCGTATTTTCCTTATTTGAAGCCGTCCATTCAGTGGCAACGTCCATGAATTGATTTGCCCCAAATTTGTTCGACCAAGGGATTTCGTATTTGGGTATGACTGTATACTCGAGTCAGTTTGTAAATTCATGAGAACAGAAGGGATTTAATTTAAAATTGGGGTAATCTGAGGGTAAATTGAAATGATACAGAGTTACCGTTCGGGTTTTCGCGGACTTTTAGTCGCAATTAATTCGTCGCGGGTTTGATGAAGTGACGGATCCAAGCATTTAATAGGAGAAAGCTAGACATCTATAAAAACAGAAAATATCCCACACAGGGGAACGAAATATATGTATTTTTTAGGATCAGTTCTGCTTTCTAGTGATCAACAGCTTTATTCCCAGATCAGGTACGCATCGATCATGTTAAAGGACCGTGATCACTAACTTCGGAATATAAGCTCGTATGCACATCACAACCCCGGTGCTTTATCAACATCGAACTGGTTGATCATGGCGGTGAGCTCGTCGTCCATGCTAACTTGGTGGTGATACATCCCCTTTTTCTTAGGAGGTATCAATGCTGACCCTATAGGATTAGTCTTTTCGTACCTCCTACAACAGTACTTGGTCCTGTTATGAACTAATCCAACTCACCTCTTAAACGGGCATTTTCATCTTCAAATACTGTCTTTCGTCGAGTGAGGAGGCTATTGTAGTGGGATAGTGGTGGAGTCAAAAGCTTCCTTATACTTCTTGTTCTCTCGGAGTTTTTCATTTTCAGCATTCAGAAACTCAACTTCATAGCGCTTGCTGACTTCTTGGGTTCGCCTATTTTGAAACCAAAACTTGATTTGCATAGGGTTCAGCCCTGTTTCTTGGCTCAGTTCCATTCTTTATTTGTCATCTGGCATAGGGCATCCTGTGAAGAAATCTTCAAGCTTTTGAACTAATGCTCGGTGTGATACCGGCGACGCTTCCTTTGACCCTCATTATGCCGTCCCTATCTTTATCGAGATCTTGGACGTCGTTGGCGGAAGGGCCAGGCTCCATGGTCTGAATTCCAAACATGGCCTCGAACTCTACATCTCCCATATTCAGTCAAGTAATGATAGCTCTCAAGTGTATTAGGTTGAGATATCCTCGATTTGTTAATGGTTCCTCACTACTTCTTCTTATATTCTCACTCTCCCTGAATCTTTCTGAGCGACTGTGTATGCTTTAAGACTCTTTCTGAGCATGGGTGAAGATTACCAAGAGGACGTCTCTTTTTAAAATCTAGGCGCGGGTTTGGAACTGTATTGCTTCTCCCGAGAGTTTTGTCTTTCTTAACTTTTTTTATCGTATCTCTCGCTCAGCTCATATTCTTTCATCTTTTCATAGTAGTAGGGCTCCTGTCATTATCTCTTCCACCTGTCTCAAGCGTCGACTTTGCAGGTGAACTCTTTTTCTGTCTACAAATGAAGATAAGTCTTTTCTTCTTTTCCGCTAAAGTTTGCCTTGTCTCCCACTCAAGTCGTTTTTTCCTTCCTCTTTTTCAAAGCAGTGACATCACCTCAATCTTTTTGCAAAGATTTCGGATTCGCTTGGCTCGAGATTGCACACTAACGGGATTCGCGCCATCGAAGGTGACACTGAAAGGGAAGGCAAGTGGGAAAATTTGATCAATAGATATTGCTACCGTGAAGTCAATAGTAAACTCGAAGTAGATTATCATCTTCGCATTCCAATCTTCTGCTTCACTTCTCTCCTCTTAATGATAATGGCTAGTCTTCCTACGCACATCTTCTCGGCTGAAGTTACATTCAAATGGGAAAGACTTTATCACCTTCTTGGCCGAGGCTATGTTTACATAGCCCATCATCCGAGTGTCGAAGCTGAGATCCTCGGTTTGTTTAGGAGATAAATGCTTCTTCAGTCGTGGGCACTAACTTGGAGAGGGAATACAGGGCGTTCCCACACTCTTTCATCAACTTTCTAAAGGCCTATTGGAACACTCACGAAACAGTCACCTTAACCTGTATCGTGAAGCTCGCTACCAGGATCGATCGAATGCCTGGAATTTGCAGAACACTCAGTTGCCCGGTACAAAATGGCCATAAAGTTTGCTGATAAAGGGGTCCCGCTATTAGTTCACGAGAGTGAGAAGCTGGTGGAGGGCTTAGCTTTGAACCAGACATACTTTGAGCATGATCCGAGCGATATCATGATGAAGTTCAGATGTAAGTAGCTGGAGGAGAGGCTCGACGATCTAACGGCGGACATAACTTTTGAGAGAGACTTCATCGGGCATTTGAAATTTGTCGTTGATCATCATGAGGTTAATGTAGCTATGCACAAGGAGAAATGTACCCGTTTGTTCTTCAAGCTTGCAGATCTTGAATCCCAGATCGCTCGATGTAGGCAGAGCATTAATTTCATGGAGAGCCAGTTTGAGCTCTTTTGTGATACTTGTTAGGGCTTAGTTTGGCTTTACTTTTCCCCCCTAGTGAGTGGTTGTAAAACTTGTTGTGATGAATGGAATTAAAGAAAAAGTTCACATGTTTGTGCTTTAATTTTCTTGACATCTCTTCTTTTTCTTACAAAATCAGGGTTAATACAACCATCCATCTCAATTAGGATCAGAGCACCTTCTAGGAGGACCTTCTTCACGCTATATAAGCTATCATAGTTTCGAAGCAATCTTCCTTTCTGGAGAAGACTGTTGGCCACAATCTTCGTAGGGTAAGGTCATTCGCCTCTGCTGGGTGTAATCCATCTCTGTCAATTGTGCTTCCCAAAAAATACACAATGAACATATTTCTGCCTCAACTGGTAGGATTGCCTAATCTTATCTTATCCTGACAAATTGTGCCATAAGATAATGAGATACAGTCTAACAGACAAAGGCGAGACCCCATCACTCCCTCTAATGATGATAA
>JAGVVM010001849.1:0-63367 GCA_019149425.1 Psidium friedrichsthalianum
AAACTATTTCTAATACATCATCCTGCAGAAAAAAAATGTAAGGAACAAAAAAACTACACACAGAAACTTTTTTACAAATAATGAGTAGTTGAAGTGCTATTGATAGGTATTTACCTCATAGTCAAAACTAGAGTGCCCCAAAATCTATTCCAATAAGAGAGGAGCAAACAGAGGAGACGGATCAGTCAGCAAACCTTATGAACAGCTCTATTTTTAATACATGTACATATGGATGTCCAATGAACAAGTAGCACATGCACATGCCAGCATAACGACTGCTGATCACATCTACGTACGTCCTCTTTGAATGTGTGGCCCAATATCCAAATACACATAATATGTATCCCAGACAGACATGTATAATGCACCAGTGCTGATGATTCAAAACACAAATAGTGGTGTATGGAGTGCATACACTATATACTTGTGGATAGACTGATAGGCAGATGCATAATCATTGTTGAGGGAATAACTCTATCAATTACCGAGTAGATTATGCAACATAACCATATGACAGAAACCTGGACACAAAGCATACTTACAGGTCATCAGAGATTTTACCAAATTTCCGATATGGAAAGGAAAACTCAATGTGCAGTTCATTTACTGCAGAACAAGTTCAATGAAACAAAGTATTCACTAAGGGGCTCCGTGTGAAATGAAAAAGGAAAGATAAATTCATATCAAGGTTATATCACAAGCAAGATTAGATAATAAAAAAATGCAAGACGGAGTACATTATCCCAGCTGTTCATGAAAGCAAGAGAAACAAATTCATTGCGAGGATCTTCTTTTTCCTTTATAAAGTTTGCTCGTTGTACACAAATAGTACAAACTTTCACTGACATCTCATTAAACCATTATCAACTTTTTCGGCCAAATTTGAGATTAGCACTTATCACACCTTGATTGAGCACAAATCTAGCAAAATACTTATCCTATGTAATGATATGTAGAATTCCAAACCAAATGATACAGATGATATGAGACACGATCAAACAAGATTGTAATCTTAGCGATGAGAAACTGCCACAAAATTGACACAAGAACAAGCCACTTCAAAACAACTGAACTACACTAAGTTCCTGTTATCATGATCCTTCCTGATTACAAGAAGTCTATACAACCATTTTGAGCTTTTTTTTTTGAAACAAGGTCCTAGAGCCATTTTCCATACTTTCATAGGAAAATCCACCAGGACTATATTTTGACTGCTTTTTTAGGACAGTGTGTCAATGACTATAAATGTGTCCAGTGAGCAGCTCATGCCTAATCCAGAGCTCTCAGTGATAGTATCTGATTCTATGTTAAAAGACATTGGTCCAAAGGGGACGCAAGACCTAAGATGACAATGGAACCATAAAAAATAGGATCTACGATATAATGATTAGAAGATGACACTCATTAGTAGTGTTAAGCAAAAGGATGACGCTTCAAATCACTTAGAGCGATTGACGTTGCCAAGTGGAGGTATCTTTGAGAACCATAAATTTGTCAAAATAGCAATTCATGAAAGATGCTTCTGGTCAGAGGAAGAAAAGTCGGAAATTACCTTTTCACCTCTTAACTCATACAACAAAAGATTCAGCACCCTGTAATCAAAAGATTTCAGATGTATTGCCCTCATGACATCCTCAACTGAACCTGAACAAGTAATTTTGATTATAACCCGACCTAGAAAATTAAAATCAAGATTTTGCTCGTCCACAATGACTGTTTCTGCTCCTTATGAATAAAATTAGTGACATATATCTTCACAAAAAGAAATACATGACAGCTGCTAAATCACTTATTCAACAGTAAAAAATCGCGTTAAAGCATATCTTAAATATAGGAAAATAATATTCAAAAAGCTTATGCATTAAATCAAAGAAGCACCATTTTAGTCTGTCCTCCATAATTTGAAATTTCTCTCAGTCAGATAATATTAATGCACATTGAAAGTCCAGCACAAGAGACCATAAAAAGTAAAACAGACGCACATTACACAGACATACACCCCCCACAGAGGGAGCGAGAAGAGGGAGAGAGAGAAAGAGAGGGATTCAAGAATATGGCATCAGACTATCAAGGAAATCTCCAACAGCAAAACTAGAGCAAATGTAAGACAAGAAAACAGGTGCTAAAAGCACTTGAATGAAGCATAGGACGTATTAAGGCATCCATACCGCCTCCTTGTGCATCAAGCAGAGCATAGCTTTCTTTCCAGTGCCCAGAACTCCTTCTCCTGATTTAAACTCTTCATTTATCCTAGCAAAAGATAGGTGAACAGCTCAATTCCCTTCAGTTTAGCAGGTGATTGTACCTTCAATATACTTGAAAAGAAGACGTTCAAACCTGTTCATTTAGAATCCTCGAAATTCAAGAGACTCTTAAGTGGTCCAAATGGATCTCCTTTGAATGCATTGACAGGTTCACTACTGAGATCACAATCCCTCCCCTGTATAGTGGACAAGATCTTCACAAGACAATTTCAATAATTTCAGATTCTTCACGTTTCTGTAAAGGTCAATAAGATTGTGACCTCAGGTTGAGCTTTTAATACTGGGAGTCCACTGGCAGATAGCTGCTGCTACTCTCTCATTCAAATTATCAAGCTGCACAACGAATACAGTAAGGCACATCATTGGAATGTCTAATGACCATCTGGTTAAAAGCACCTTTAAATAAGCAACCTCACATGGGGAAATTACATTCCTTTCAGAAAAAAAATCTATGGAGGATTTTCTACTACTTTAAAATGAATCTCAAAGTGGGAAGAACTCAACACCCACAGGATAGATGGTAGAAGGAAACAGTTTTCCTTGCCCCAAGCTTTCGGAGCATACTAAGCTCTCCCATAAGTTACTCTTAGTACTGGCATACTCATGAGACTGTTTAGACAACCTGATGCATGGCTGTTAGACAACCTGATGCATGGAAGCTTCTAACAAGAACAACAAAAAGGGAAAGAAACTTAAATCTTTCAAAAACCGATGCATAAAAATTTTCAATGCACAATAAATTGCTACATTCGCAAAACTTTATTGTAGAATGACTTTTCCTCATGCCTTTATTGGTGAAAAAAACTTCCAGATGAAGGAGAGAATGAATATACTACCTTGAAGTACTCTATACTTTTGAAAGAATTGAAAGCTGATGTGACAACATCATGTCTCGTGTTCAGCCAGGAAAACATTAAAAGCAAGCTCAAGCGTTAGATGAAAGAGCATATAAATGAAGATAGAATTTACATGAATCTGAAAATCACCTGATAAATGTAACTTTCTGTGAAAGAAAGCACGGGTAGATATTTGAAAATTGATTCTGGTCTGTTCACATCCATTTCATGAAACATAAAATAGGACCTGCACTGCAATTGGAAACATTATAATTAAATTACTGGATGATGGGAACACTGACAAATTTGACGGGACAGTAAATATATTGTGCCACTAACAATTTGGGAGGGATTTGACCCAAAACTAGACTGGCAAAACTGATGCCATAAATTTGGCAATATCATGATAGCAGCAGACAACTAGGAAATGTCTATGGATCGCCAGCTGAACTTTAACAGTTTTGCTGTCACCGACAGTCTTTCCTCTCTCTTCATACCCTAGTTTTCAGACTTAACAGTTTGGATGATCAACCTGTCTCGTGGGTGTTGGAGACGGGTTGATCATGTAAGGAATGACCCTATAATAAATAAAATCTGCATTAAGTCTGAAAACAAGGGTATGGAGGAGAGAAGGAAGCTCTAGGAATGCCCAGAGCCAAGAGCCTCACTTAAATTTTAAATGCTAACACTGGGGAAAATGAGATAGAGAGAAAGAGGGAGAGATTGTGTTTAAACCTACTGATCAACATGCATCTTTACCAGTTCATACATTCCACTCTACATTGTGCATTAAATGACCGACGACCAGAATATGCCCATGGCCCATATGCAGACAGGATTCGATAAAGAAATGGTCCAATTAATGCCAGGAAACACTTACAAAGTCCTCAAGGGTTGAATTTGCTCTCTCCATTGCATTGAGCCCAATACATCATCATTGTGGAACTCGTTTTGCAGGGCACAATCGGTCTTCTTGTTCACTTTAGATTGAAGTACAATAGCAAAAAACCAGTCCGAATAATCTTGAGAATTATAATCTACATGGGGGAAACAAGATAAAACTCCAGTTCCGACTCAAAAACAGCTTAACATCAAATGATACATAGTTTCTTGTTGATTGGTATTTGTCATTACATACCAAAATTAGAGTATAGGTAACGAGTGGATCCAGCCACCGGAACCCATGGTTCCAGGGAAGACATGGAGGGGCATTTCTCCACAAAAAAAAGGCGAAGCAAACAGAATGAAAATTGAAATAGAGCGTAAAGTCTATGTAGCAATAACTGACAAACAAGAAGAATCAACCCCCTCCTGGGGTAGAGAATTTCATGACATAAGGGAAAATAATTTAAGATTAACTGCAACTTCCAATATGTGAAAAAGGCACAATACTTGAGATTAAACATGCCAGCAGGCGAACGGGAAGGAGGCAGGGGGGGGGGTGAGAATGTTGGTAACAATGAGAAGCATTGAAGCACCGATGAACCAAACATGATGGTGAAAAAAAAAGCAAGATGAGAGCAGTGAGTTGAGAGAGAGAGATAGATGATAAGGAGAAGTGCGGTGACTGCAAACTTAAATGATTAGGCCCAATTAATGGTGAGAAAGCTGATCACTGAGCTGACTTAGCACTCAAAATGTGATAAACCTCGCATATGTGACCATAACATCAGAAATATAATGACAGCCCTAAGACTCAACATGTGATAACCTCGCAGACCCAATCGTAACATCCGAAATATAATGAGAGCCCTACAATATCTGAACCTTGTTTTCCAGCTTCATTAGGTCATCCTGATCAAGCAAATTATGAGGCCTCTTGATCAATGTCCTCAATATCTGCAAAGACAAAAGAAACACCGGTCAGATTTTAATGAACCGAATTTTAGGTGATCTTGTTGAAGTCACTTATCCCTCACCTTTGGCAAGTATTCATTAATTAACTAAATTTCCCGGTCCATATTGAGCTCCCCACATGGCTGTATCTGCAGATTTGATCTCGTTAAAAAGAAAGAAAGCCAAAATGCGAAACAAATATGATAAAGAACCGGTCCCTCCTGTTGCTTGCTGGATCAGACAACGTGTTTCATGTCAGTTTCACCGGTGACAAATACCTAGAATCCTTCTCTCGTCTCTCTTAATCCTCAGCCGTAAGCCTCCTGACCGGCCATGCGGTAACTCCGACCACCACCTTCTCACTACCTCCCTTGCACCACCACCGTGCCACAACGGACAGCTCTCTCTCTCTCTCTCTCTCTCTCTCTGCCCCATCCACTCTTACTGGCGGAGCTTGACACCATGCGCCGAGCTCCATCTGCTCCTCATAATGACGAAATATAGGAGCACGATTCCTACACAGCCGGCGAATACAATGGAGAACCAGAGCAAAAGACATAGGAATTGAATCTTTCGCGCGAAAAGCAACGCCGGCGGGCAAGACAATCCAACGGATAAAAGCTAAGAAGATGCGAGCATGCAGGCGCCCATTTCATCGATGGAGCGAAGGTTACGAGAACGCGAGAACCGATCGAGACTGAGAGATTACCAAGAGGAGGGGAGATTGGAGAGGAATAGATCGGAGTCGGGATCGGAAGGCGAGACGCCGTGACGATGCATTCAGTTCCAGAGCCGCCTGCGCTCGCTCCAGCTTCCGCAGCTCCTCCATTCTCGTTGCGGGCTCGCGACTTTGCCCGATCGGACTCCGCAGTGCCCCCGGGGCCAACAAACCGCCGGATTCGTCTTTAGCGGGAAGCTCTGCACCTTTGCCGCTTTTTACATGACTCGAAATCCATAAGTCTTTTTAAGCTTGACATGTAACAAAACATTGAAACTTTTCATTACTTCTTTTTTCCGAAAATTAAATAATTTGTTAATTTCTAGGTAAAATAAATTGTTACAACTTTTAAAAAATTATCACGAAAATGAGATAATTAGATCGTAAATTTTTTAAATACACTTTATCTAAAACTTATTAAAAAAATAATAAATTTTAAATTTTTTTTTAAAAAAAAATACAATTGTAATAAGGTTTTAATCGGATCACTTTAATGCCAAGTTACAATTGTAGAGTTCGATTGTACTTTTGTAATAAGTTTTAGGATTTGATTGCATATTTTAAAAGTTCTAAGACTCAATTATATTTTCATGATAAGGGTAGAAGGACACTTTTGTACCATAACTTATATACGGATATCACTTTAGTGCTAAAAGTTTTAAGCATATCACTTTTGTGCCAAGTTTTTTAAAAAATGATCATTTTAGTACCAAGTCCAATTTTGTTCACCGAAAATCCGACGTGGCCTTATTTTATTAATATATGACGCCGACGTGGCTCGCCGGAGATCCACCATGGAATTTTTTTTAAATTAAAATTTTTTATTTAAAATAATTTGAAAAATAAGCCATAAATAAAAAAAGAAAACGAAAAGAACAGGTAGCGAGGGTTGTTGTAACTCTCGCCGTCGTTGCCCCACCATTGCTAATAATGGGCGGCAAGAGTGAGGGATGGCCCAACGGGGGCCAGCGACCCCCTTCGACGGCAGGCAAGAGCCTACAAGCCCTCGCCCAGATCTGGGTGGGCGATGGTGAGGGCCCTCCCCCAAATTGGGCGAGGGTCGCCAAGCCTCACCCACGTCTGGCCAAGAGTTGCCATTGGTGGCCGACCCCCGCCAGTGGTGGCTCTCGGCAGACAGACATCGGCCCTCACTTTGATTTGGTGAGGGCCATAGGCCCTCGCCTGCCACCGACGGGGGTCGACGGTCGCTAATTGGGGCTCGGTGACCCCCGTTAGGCCATCCCCCACTCTCGTTGGCCGTTGCCGGCGATGGCGGGGCGATGGCGAGGGTTACAACAATCCTCGCCGCCTATGGCTTCTTTACTTTTTTTTTTTTTTAACATTTTAAGCTCATTTTAATATTATTTTTAATAAACAATTTATTTAAACGAATTTAAATTTTAGCTAATTTTTAACTTGAATTTGATGTATTTTAATTTATTTTTAAAGTTCAGAAGTCCATGTGGACTAATTTATTTTTTTAAAATGTCATTTTATATTTAAAATTTATTTATTAATTACACATGGTGTTTTTGACCGGAATTGGCACCAAAGTGATCCTTTTTGTCTCCGACTTGGCACTAAAGTGATCCGATTGAAACTTTTAGCATCAAAGTGATCTCCGTACACAAGTTATGGCACTAAAAGTGTCTTTCTGCCTGGTGATAAGTTTTTAAGATTAATTATATTTTTTGAAAAATTCAAAATTCACACACGTGATAAGTTGACCTGTTGACTTTTATATTCTAAAAGAGAAAATAATCAATAAAACCAAACGGCCCAAATCTAAGAAAAGAATAAGGCCCACGAAAAAAGAAAACGACTATGCGAAATAGTGTTTCCTTCTTTCTACTGCCACGCGATTCGAACTAGGGTTTCCAGTTTCCAGAGCTCACCGTCAAATCTGCATTCCGCTGGGTTTGATCCCAGGATCTCTCTCTCAGTCTGAGGAAGCTGCAGGTGCGCGAAGTTTATTGCGTTTCCCTCCAGAAAACGGTCGTCTCCTCTCGCGCGCGCGCTCTAACCTTCTCTCTCTTCTCTGGCTCGCTCTCTCCCGACTCTTCCGTTCGAGGTGAAGGGCCCGTTCGATTGCGTAGTTTCGTTCCGTCCGATTCTGCTATTCGCTTGTGCGGGAGAGCTTCGGTCTTGTGCTGGAAGTTTGGCTGTTTGCTTGATTAGTCGGGGCTGCTCGGCAGTTCACTGCCTATATAGGATCGGAACCGACTTGATGAGGAGGAGAAACTACGGGTAGCGAAGTGGGGGCATCCGAAGCAATGTGCTTGTTTTTCTTTTTGTTTTGTTTCACTCGATCCCTGCCGGTTGGACGATTGAAGTTTGAGGTAGTCATGCTTGGGAGTTTGTCTCGCCTTCGTTTTCTGTTCTTTGCCAGGTTAGCCATGGGATCTCTGAAACAATCACCAGGTGACCTTTCTACGACTAATAGAGTTGCTGATCGCGCAGGCAGAGAGTTATGCCAATCGCGCCGGCGTGTCCCAGCTCAGTTTTGCAACCATAACAAGATAAATTAGTGTTTGGGCGATTTTCGGTCTGTGATCAACAGGACCGGCAATGGCGTCACGGTTCAAGCCTCTGTGTTGGTGGCTTCACCTTCGTACCCGAATTCCATAGCTTGGTCGGATGAGAACTTGATTGCAGTGGCTTGTGGTCGCCTTGTCACTATATTGGTAAACACTTAGTAGTTCACTCCGTTGATTTGTCTACTTGTCTATACTTGTTTAAAACTGGAGCTTGTTCTGTTGCTTTGGGCTCAGTTATCTTTTTGCTGGGCAGATTTGCTGAAGTTTTTATTTTTCATTTGTAATGAACTCTCGCGCTTGTTTGTTCTGGCCTTAAATAGCGAGAGGAGCATGGGACCGAAAAAATTCAACGTGGTGCAACAGCAGAAAAAATATGTGGACATCCTTTTTTGCAAGAGTTTTGTATTTTTTTTTTTTTCATTGCGTAGTTTCTTTTTTCCTGGAAGCTAATAACCTTCTACTTTTCAGTTTCGATTAAAGATAGAGTTTCTGTTAGCCTGGTTCTTACAAAAATTCATGACAAAAATTAATTTACTGTGGCTCTACTTTTCATTTAAATTTCTCCACAGAATCCTGCATTGCCTTTTGGACCTCGAGGCCTAATCAAAGTACCCTCTAATGAACCCTTCCCAATCGGAGTGATCCAAAAAGAAGGTATTTTTATTTGGTCTCATGTTAGAAAGTTTGTGAGTGTTCTATATTGATTATTTTCCCTGCGATTCACAAGTTTACAGGATGCAGGAACAATAAGGCCTAGTCTTCTCCCAATCACGCCCAAGCTGCATAATGTTTCTGTTATATATTCCCTCGGTACAATATTACCTTAGGTGAACATTATTTGTGCGCCGTAGACCTAAAAAAATGCCAAGCAATTTTATTGCCATGAATAGATCACAATTTGTCTACAAATACTACCTTTTTGCAAACACTGTTTTGGTTTCGTGAAAGTATGATTAACCTTGATTGCAACATAATCAAGATTAATGGACTTTTTCGTCGATTATCGTGCCGCTAATTGGATATTATGTGATGTTTTGCTATCAGTAGATTAAGAGAGCAGTTTTTCTTCACAGAATTGCTCTCCAGCTGTTTGTTGCCAATCTGTTTATCTCGTGATCGTGATCCTTATGTGCGATCAGTCTCCTGGTCTCCTCTTGGAATGGCACCCAATGCAGGGTATATGTTTAATCTGCCCCATTGCTTCTGCATTTTCATTTGCTCTCATGACATAGTCATCTGGATACTCCTCCTAGCCTGTGTTGGTATGGACTAGTCAAATCTAAGTGCATTTTGCTGGTGATAGGTGCTTGCTTGCAATTTGCACCACTGAAGGCCGTGTGAAGATCTATCGTGCACCTTTTTGTGATTACTCTGCAGAGTGGATAGCGGTATGAATCAGGCAAATCTAATTGAATTTGTGATTTTTGTGACTTCTAAATATCTGGAACCTCCATATTCTTAGTTTCCTCATCGAAGCTTGAAAGAGCTACCTTACTGTATACAGCTTGCTGCTAAATACTAGAGTTGCTTCACCGTAGGGTCGTAAAAATGAGAGCTTAAGAATGAAAAGAGCTGGATTTAGCCACTTAATTTTCTTCAGTTTTGATGCAGTGCTTCTTCATGAGAGATGGTTCTGTTTAAACTTAAAAATGTATGTTTCTGTGTAAAGTTTACTGTGAATCCTTTACCCACTAAATATCATAGGGTGGATAAGGATGTCTAAAATGTGTATTAGATAATCACTATTCTCATAATATAACTACCAATTTGAGGTTGTACTGTCAATAACATATACCATGTCGGGATGTCGGGATGCCATTCATTATTTACATCTTATCCGAATTCTTGTCAACACTTGGATACTCAATTTCCTGCATAGCCTCCACTATGGCATTTCATAACTCCACATGACACTCAAAGAGCATGCACTCCAGTCATAGTATGTGGATTAAGGTGTATCAATCCCCTGTGTGGCCTTCAGCTAATTCGAATATCACAGTTATTCTAAAGTTTAAAGACCTAGGATGTGAATTTTCCATTCATCACCAATGCCAAGTTGTTCAATTGTAGTAGGTCATTTGCTTCTCAAATCTGCAGGTTATGGATGTATCAGACCTGCTTCATGATTACCTTGCAAATGCCAACTATCAAGTGTCAGAGATCCCTTCAACAGAATTTTCTGATGTGAGTTATTCTGACTAATTTGCCATTTACTGGTCTTAACTTTTATCTGGTAGTTAAGAGTTATTCAGCCATAGCAATTCTTTTCCTGGATAATGACCTTTACATTTCATGTTGCACAAAGTTTGTAACAGGGCATAGACATGCCAATAATCCAGCAAACTTGGGTCATAAGATGGAGTTGAAGCGAAAGAGACTGTGTAAATCTGGAATGATGTAAATCGCAGTTCTCTTCCCTAAATCTCTATTCACTTGATTATTCTTTTCTGCACCTGTGCATTTCCCCTGATAACCACGTGTTTGTGTTTTGACTTTTTACGTCGACTCGCAAACATGGAGTTTCTGATTAAAATTTTATGTTTGGGATTCCCTGCAGCAATAAGAGATCAAAAACATCTGGGAGAAATCATCATCTCCTACAAACAGTAATGGCATTGAATCGACCTCTGACACGAATGCTGAACAAGAACAGAGACCTCCTCAGGTATGGCTATGTTGCTAAAGTTCCTTCTCTTATCCTTTCAGGAAGAAGTGTGAGCTATTCCTGGCTCTGCATGCATAACATTGTTGCTCCTTGACCCATCTCTGGTAGTATTCTATGTTTTCTTACTGTTGTACTGTTCCGAATAAGAATAACAGCAACAGCAAATGCATTTCCTTTCGCATGGAATTAGATATATGATGCTTTCTTCTTTATTCCGTCATATTTAGAATGTAATCTGTCTGGAGATCCGTACATTGATGTTTATCAAGTGTTTGGCAACTTACTCCTCTGATTTTAAAAGTTGTCTAGGCTTTTACGATTGGCATGTTTGTCTCTGTTAGCTCACTCATACCCTATTTGCTTCTCTTTCCTCGGTTAATTAGCCCAAATAAAAGGAATTGCAGGAAACTTCTTTACAGGTCTGTCCTATTCTTTTAATAGGCCTAGTTGATGCTTTGTTCTCATTTGAATCTGTCACTTGGGAACGGAAACTTGGTTTGCGCTTCCCCTGTTTGCAGGCACAGGAGTTTCCACCTGTGAATGTGAATGAAGAATGAGTCATTTCAGAAGGTTTCTAGATCTCATGGGAGATCTCCTAGGAAGAAAATAGAAAGTCCCGCACTCCCACTGATTAGTGCAGTTCAATATGCTTCTCGAAGTGCAATGCTTTCTTCACTTGTAATTGCCTGGTCACCATTGTTGCAGTTTCCATCTGAAAGTTGTTCACAAGTTCAAAACAGTGCAACTTGCTTTTCGCTGCTTGCAATAGGAGGGAAATCAGGCAAGATTTCTTGCTGGAAAGTTCATGCACAGGAATGCTACTCCATTGAACATGGCAATGTTTCTCCAGATGCAATGGTTGTTGGGATCTTTCAGGCACATAATTCATGGGTCACCGCAATCAGTTGGGCACTACTTACAACTGATTCTTCACACCCCCAGGTTCTACTTTCTACTGGGAGCTCTAATGGCAGGTGACTGTTAGAAACAATCACATATTATCCGTTGTAATACTTCTTTTTAAATTGTTTAGCCCGTGAGGATACATAGCAGATCCTCCCAAGCCATTTCATTCTAAACTCCAGAGCTAATCTTAGGGAGCAGTCCTCTTATTGTGATCCATTTGTCTTCTCATTTTAGGTAAGGAGGAGAACCCTAATTAATTATAACCAAGGCTATTGAAAAGGGGATTTGTTTTAATAAAATTTCTACTAATGATTATGTAAAGTCAAGTAATATGGTGAATGAGACCTGACACTGTCGAGAGACAAATTTCATTGGATCCTTAATACCTTATATGAAGTCTGCAATGTCTCGTCTGGCTGCTTCATTTTATTTTCTATTTTTCCTTTTTCTTTACAGTGTGAAGATCTGGTTGGCACATGCTTCCGAGCTTTTGAAGTCACCAGGAATCAATTCTTCTCCTTTCATCCTATTGAAGGAGGTTGACTTCCTTTATTGCAATTACCTCACATAAGACAATATAATTTCAATTAGCTGATTCTGTTTTGGCTTGTGTAATTTTTAGATTATAAATCCTGATAGCATCCCGGTCTCAGTTCTTTCGCTTACAACACCTGTTAGATCTCCACACAGGCAGCTCTTAGCAGTTGGAAAAGGGTCTGGATCTTTTGATGTGTGGATACATGAGCAACACAACTGTAACTTTGAGAGGATTGGATCATATGAGGCACATGACCATGCTGTGAGTTCCTTCTGATGGATCAATTTTCTGATGCAAGAGTTTATCATCTGTTAGTTACTCATTATCAGGTTACTTCTACTTGATCAATCTTTTGATGCGTGTCGGTTTCATTCATGTGTTTCAGAATCTGTTTTCAGGTCACAGGTTTAGCTGGGCTTTTGATGGATGTTGTTTGTACAGTTGCAGCGAGGTACTTTTTGCCTAAACAAATGAATGTAAGTGGTTCAATATTTAGTGGATGTTGACTCATGACTCTCTGTTGTTAGGATAACTATGTACGCAGCTGGATGTTTCATGGAAATACTCTATTGAAGTACCTATTCCTTCCACCATTCCCAGCCAGAGAGGCTTGATTGATGTAGGGCTATCACTTTTCCAATTCGTGTTTCCTTTAGCATCTCATTTATATCTCTTCTTTGGAAAAGTAGTATAAAAAAAAGAAATAAAAAGGTCCTTTTTAGGGATTGCATCACATGTTGCCTTTCTCTTCAGGTTCCAAATGTATTTCATTCATGCTTTGGACTAGCAGTGTCCCCTGGAAATCTCGTCATTGCTATGGTACGGATCGTGCTGTACCCGACTAAATCTTTGCACTTACTTTCATCATTTGACATGTTCCATTCCCATGAAAGTAGTTGTCTTTGGTCAAATGATCTGCTCTGTTCAATAAGGTAGTAGATGAAAGAAACTAACACCTAGGGCACATTGTTTACTCAATTGAGAGATTCATTTAGTAGAGAATTTTGTTTCTTGTTCATTTGACTCTTGTTTACTATGCTAGTGATGCCATACGATGGCGGTTGGCCCAGTTGTGGTACAGCATAGTCTATTCAATAGGATTGCACATTATAAGTTACATAAAAAGTTCCTTGGTTGTATTTGCAAAGTGCTGTCACTGGTTTATAGTTTGGCCTGTGACTGATTTTGTTCAGTAAAGTATTGGTGAAAAAACAATATCTCACAATCATTGACACTTTTAGATAAATTGTGTGCACCTTTCTTAGTGTTTCTCTTCTTCTGCTTCTTCTTCCGTCAAAGTTACACATTCAATAAAGGGTTGGGCAATTATCCAATTAAACAAAAATCATTGTCCTGAAAGCTAGCACGAAGAAGACCTCTGTATAGAAAACTAGACAATGGGGGAAGTATTCCAATCAAAGAACTTCATTTTACTTAATAACAAAAACTTCCATACAAAAAATTTGTTATTCGCGATTGGAACTATTTGAACATTTCTGAATATGTAGTCATTCCAAGATGTACAATTAATTTATTAGGATTAACCACCCACAAAAAATCCTAAGCTGGTACGATTTGGACACATTCATCAACTCTGTTTTTTCAACCACCAAGAAACCCCCAAAGTGGTACTACCTGTCCCAATTTATCCTCTGATACACAACCTCAGTCCAGTGTGTTCAGGAAGTTAACTTTCTGTTGTTCAATGGATCTGACTTGGCAATCCAGTGGAAGACACATAGGACACTTGACAGCCAAATTGGCCGGAGTGCTGATGGAGGGTGACTTGGGACAGTTGTACCCTCTTTGAGGGATTCTATTGGTGGAAATATAGTTTGGGGTAAATGTGTTCTTTTTTTTTTTGAGGTCAAAGGGTAAATGTGTTCCAAATGGCAAACAATTTAGGATTTTTCGTGGTAATTAATCAAATCTATTATGATAGGATGAGTTGTGTGGTTCCATTATCTAGCTTTCACTGAAGTTAGTTATATTTTTACAGTTACTCGTACTCCTGACAATTTATAACATGTGATCTCATCACCTATCATGATATGAAAACACTTACCAGAATTTCAGGCATCTCACTCCGTTATTTTGGCAGGTTCGCAGTTTTGATTCTTATGTTCTGATCCAATGTACCAGGCAAGGTATCATACTCTTTTGCTTTTAATGTAATCCCATTAAAGTGTATCCCACATCGCTTAAAATAGGATTGCAATGAGCTCGACATGCATGTAGTCTCCTCTTTGGAGTTTAGCTCAAGTTTGTGGGTTGGAATGTTCTAAACATGTTATTAGAGTCACGTTCTGCATTTTTCATGCCCTCATTTCATTTTATTTCTTAGTCATTCCAGTTTTCTGTATTTTTGGTTTGACTTCATGTGCCAAGACAATCCTTCCGTCAATTTTTCATTTCAGCTTGTATGAGGGGCATTTAAGTATATCCCTCAGGACTTCAATACATGTTCAATGGGCCTTATATTCGCGTGATCTCTCTCCGTTTGTTTGCTTAGTTTTAGATTAGACATTCTAATGACTCCAATAAATCTGTCTTGCACGTTGAAAAAGTTAGAAAACTTGTTTATCAGCTCCCAGCATGACTGACTTCATACAGCAACAGAGATAAATATAACCAGAGTAGGTCAAGACTTTTCTTGAAGGAAAATTGACGGATGCGTTTGATATTAATTCCATGTGCAGTGACATGATGAAAGAAAACAATAGTTCCTAAATGCCAATCATTTGTTCTGTGCGTGAAATAGAAATTGCACTGGTTTCTGCAATTTATGCTTTTAAAACTTCTTAGGTCTCAAAAAAGCTGCTGTTGAGTTTCTCTGGACGGTTGGCAAAGAAGTGACATTTCATCCAGCGAGAAGTTGAATTGTGAAGCCTTTTCTGGTGTCTCTAAGGAGGAACTAGCTTGGTGGAAGTCCAATATATTATGGTCATTGCAACAATATGAATGTTTTGTGAAGCCTTTAGTTATGTGGGATATCATAGCAGCATTATTAGCTATCAACCAATCAGCGCCACATTTTGTGGATGACTTACTAATTGAGTGCTCTCAACTTCTTTTATGGAATCGAGCTCAAAGCTTTCAAGGGAAAAGGTTTTGGCTGATTTCTCCCAAGGACTCTCAAAGCTTACCTTCCCGGCACTTGCATCTTCTTAATGTTATCTGCAGACGTGTAATATTATCAGAAGTAAAAGCTGATGATATTAATAGCAATGAACACGACCCACGGCACAACTTGTGAAAATCAAGAGGAGCAAGTGGGGTTTTGGATGGACCTTCTTTCAACAGGTGAAAGAGAGCTCCGAGAACGACTTGTCGGTATTAATTTTGCCTGTTCGAGTCTAATATCTCACGTTGAAGCAAATAAGTCTCCAAGTGGATCCTGGTATCCATCCGGTTTAGCTCAAATGGAACAGTGGGTTGGGCGTGCGCAAGTGCGGGATCAACTTAGTCTTCTAGCATCTCAAGCCCATTTGTATGGCAAGAGGTACTTGGTACTGAACTCTTTATTGCACATTTTTACTTAATTATGTAATGATGTTGTTGATTGGAGCTCCAGGTTTTTAGGAAGGTCTGTGCTTCCAAAAAATGAGACTCTGGATTATAACCTTCATAACCATTCTTTTGGGGAAATAGAACAGTGACTTTGAGCAAGTATTCAAAGTCTTTGATGCCGAAAATCCTTCCAAAGCGTCCCTGAAAATAGATCTTTTTTACCTAACTTTCGGTACTCTTTTTTGAATTGGATTATGATGCTGCTCTTTCTGCCCATTGCTGGAAGTATATCTGGACAACGTTAAACTCTTCAGGAAAGTTGTTGGGAATTAATTCTTTAGGAGAGTCAATGACCATTATAAATGCGTGATGTTATTAAGGAGTAAGAACTCGAACGAACAACTAAAGTACAATTGTCATATGCCGATTTTTATCTCCTGTATACATTGAGCATCTGTAACTGATTAACCTCAGTCAAAACTATGGATTCACACACTCCTCTTTTGCATACACATGAGATATCTGATTATCAGATCATTAGGAGATAAACATTGACTGGTGATCAGTTGAAATAGTTTGCTGCAGTGTTGCTATATATTCTTAAATTGCAATAGCATTATCGGACTTTATTTACGGCCTTTAGTTGCATGTAGACAGGCTGATCTTCTCGCTCCATTTTATTCTATTTCCATTTGTTGGGTCCCAATGCTTTCATCTATCAAAGTTTTTGCATGCCTTGCTAATTGAGAGATTGAAGATTGCCTATTTCCGTTCTTTAATGAGTTTCCACTGCATTTCCATCAAATAGCAGGCTAGACTCCTCTGACCATGTAAAGGAAGAGAGATGCCCCTATTGCTCAGCTTCAGTTCCTTTCGAATCTCCAGAAGTCGCATACTGTCAAGGTGCAAACTCCCAGGGCAATGTAGGTCAGAGACACAAGCTGGTCAGATGCGCCGTGTCGATGCAGATTTGCCCAACAACTCCCCTGTGGCTCTGCATCTGTTGTCACCGATGGGCTTCAAAACCAGCTCCAGAGCCTCTCTTCACAATGGTCGAGTATCCCGAAAACTTCTTCGCTTCTTCAGTTGGATCTTCTATGAGAGTAGCCTCAAAACCTTTGTGTCCCTTTTGTGGGATTCTGCTGCAGAGACACCAGCCAGAATTCCTACTTTCAACAGCACCGGTTTAAATTAGTTACGCCGCTAATTCAGTTGTAAATAACTCTTTGCTTGTCAATAATCATAGTTCTATGATTAAAATGATTATTGTTCCGGAACGCGTGATTCATGATGATCAATATCTCTTTCAGGTCCTGAATCAAGAAACACTCCCCGACACAAGATGATCACGGGGGCATTGAAATGCTCTCGAAACCAATGAACGACAGTCACGTCCATGCTCGGGCAGATGAATATTCTTTAATTCATAAGTTGATTTCAAGACACTATCGCAATAATGTCGAGATCGCACCTTTTCTAGAACGATTAGTATACAAAACCAATCATTAAGTCCCACCGAGACCT
This sequence comes from Psidium friedrichsthalianum, assembly GCA_019149425.1. NCBI lineage: Eukaryota > Viridiplantae > Streptophyta > Magnoliopsida > Myrtales > Myrtaceae > Psidium > Psidium friedrichsthalianum. The sequence continues at coordinate 17,335 of JAGVVM010001849.1, forward strand.
GTAATCCCGCTCGGCCTTGTGCTGTCTTTCGCGAGAAGGCGTCAAAGCGGTACCTATCGTTCCTTGGACGATCCCAAACAGCCACATGTGATGATTCAGCTACCCACCCCGGCAACAGAGAGGGACCTCCTTAAATGTACGTAAATGCATGGGACCAGAGAGGGACCTGAAAAACTCACGAGTTAGATGTTTAGTTGGAGGGACAACGAATAAAACATGGGTCGGTGGGGGACCTGTTTGATTGGGACCGGTTTATTTCTCAGTGAAGAATTCTCACGGTGTAATGACATTAGCTTTTAAAGGCGGAATTATATTTGACCTAAAATAAATGTAGAATTATAATTAAAAAAAAGTCAGAAAATTTATTGCAAACATGTCAATTCAGTCATAAACTTTTGCATTTATGCCAATTCAATCTATCCAGCAATTTGCCCAATCGGCGCTGACATGAACTTTTTTAATAAAATTTTATAATTTTTTTATTTTTTCTTTTCTTTTCTTTTTAGTTTTTCATTTTTTTTTCTTGGACTTAGGGCCAGCGGCCAACCTACACCGGCACTAGGCAAAAGCGTCCCAACCCTAAGTCCAAAAAAATAATAAAAAAGAAAACAAATTATAAAATATTTAGAATATTTTTAAAAAGGTCCATGTCAGTGTCGGCAGACTAAAATTGGTCTGATAGATCGAATTGACAAAAAAAAATTAGAACTGCATTAACACAATTTACGATTTAAGGAACAGGAATTCACCCATTTAAATCTCACTGATCACGTGCAAACTAGTCACGATGAGGACTGCCTACACGGATAAAGACGTAGACCTGACCGGTTCCCGAGGCTTAACGGGTCTCGGTGCTCCGACCACTGAATAAGAGAGTAGCAATTCATTTGCACCGGCGTTTCAAATCCAAACTGGTTGGTTAGCGGCGGATCAAATTTGTCATTCAATCTATCGAACAAGCACCACTTTCCGTCCAAGCTTCCTTTTCTCAGCCAAGAATTCACCGTCTCGTGTTTGCTTCCGTCCACCTTCTTTCTCAAACGCAACGTACGAATTTCAATCATGCTTTGTCATCAAGGCTATATTGAACTCCCTTTTCAACTCCTACCAACTTATTTCCGGGCAAAATCTCTGGCTATAAAAGGGGGGAAAAAAGATGACGTAAACGGCACGTGGCCTAAATCTCGGGTTCTCTTCTCCAAGCATGTGGGGGAGATTTTCACGTAGATGCTAATCCCAACTGTTGGTCTCGTCAATAATTGCAGCAAGACTTGTTCATTCGGGCACGCCCGTACTGTCCCTTCCTCCGTGCGTGGGCCTTCCGGAGACAAGGCATCGTGTTTGAATATTCCTCCGAGTTCATGATCTTTAAGAGTTCATGCCCACAACTATGGTTGGAAGGACCTAGATCTTATGAATTGATGGGTAAAATGATACCTTCAATTCATGATTTTTCCCGTAAAATGTCACATTAGCAGTACCGAATTTTGTAGGACCACTGGTCACTGTTCTAAAAGGTTAAGCTGTCAGATGAAAGCGTAGTTTAATATTATAATTATCATATCGGGCAAATTGTAGTCCTAATCTTGAAACTCGTATGCCATTTTTACCAATATATTCTTCCGTCATCGATTGAACAGAATTTGATCTAATTATGTGTCTCAACATATGGCCCTTTGTGTAACATTCTTGCTCCATTATGTTGATAGGGGCCCTCGTTGGGTGTCGGCACCCCGCCATTGATGCTTCGTCATGACCTGTGGAGGGCCTCGGATTTGATCACGCGTGCTAGCTAGCAAAGTTGTCACCGTTGGTAGACATTGTCATCTCAAAGTAACAAGCTACTTGTTCCGCATTTCTCATCAATTTTACCTAGCACACAAATAATCACAATGAAGCATGTTGAAATATTTTCATCGTTCGATCAAGGGATTCACATGATTTTTGAAATATATATAATCTTTCGCTATCTATTTTGAGTTGAATATTCTAACACGACATGAGAACTAGATTTTGTCTTAAGCTCCGTTTCTTTCACGAAAAATGATTGATTTGAAAAATATTTTCTTAAAAATAATCACTTTTTTTCGCTTACAAAATGAATGAATAAAAAATATGTTCACCTTTCACAAAAATATTTCGAGTTAAATTGTTGTTTATAATGAAAATAATTATTACTGATTAATTATTTTAAGTAATATAAGTGATTATTTTTAATATATATTTTAAATTATTTATTTTTATGAAATAAACGGAGCTTTAATTTAGTTCATTAGTGCAGCAACGTTCCCCGTGAACGAGCTGCAATAATTTCGAGACATGACACTTGTCTCCCTACGATGTTGATATTTCCCGTGCATTTACTCACCAAATCGCCCTCGTCCCCCAAATTCCGTGCCTAACTGACGCCACCCTCACCGTTGATCTGTACCGAACTCTCTTCCCGCCTCCTCTCTCACCTAATTAAATCGAAGTGAGAAAGATATTCGTAAAATTAATTAAGAAAAAAAATTCAAAATAAAATTAAATAGGAAAACCCTATAAAAGCCCCCCTTCCCTCCTCTCTCTCCTCTACACGTAGTCCTCCTCTGAGCCCATTCAGCCCTCAGCCTCCACTCTCTCTGTCTAAAATCTTCCCCCCATCGCAGAGCTCTAGAGAGAGAGAGCGAGCGCGCGCGCCGACGACGACGACGACGACGACAATGGCGGTTGCGAGCTCCTCTGCGCTCTCCTCCAAATCCGCATTCGCCAGCACTCACTCCCTAGCCAAGCCTCGCCAGCCAGCGACGGCATTCTCCCTCCTCCGCGCGAAGGGCTCACACCGCCCGATCTCCGCCGTCCACGCGGCGGATCCGCCGAAGACCCCCGCCGCGACCAAGTCCGCCGTGGCAGCGCCCGCGGGGACCGGGAAATGGACCGTCGACAGCTGGAAGACGAAGAAGGCCCTGCATCTGCCGGAGTACACGGACAAGGAGGAGCTCGAGTCCGTGCTCAAGACGATCGAGACCTTCCCTCCGATCGTGTTCGCCGGCGAGGCGCGCACGCTCGAGGAGAGGCTCGCGGAGGCCGCCATGGGGAATGCGTTCCTTCTCCAGGGCGGTGATTGCGCGGAGAGCTTCAAGGAGTTCAGCGCGAACTACATACGGGACACGTTCAGAGTGCTGCTCCAGATGGGCATTGTTCTGACGTTTGGAGGACAGATGCCTGTCATTAAGGTCAATTTGCTTCTTTCTTTTCCATTGCTCCTATTTGCTGCTTTAGAAGTTAGATGAGTAATTTCTTGTGGAATTCGGGCATTCTCGCATTGAGGAGGGCTGATCTTTGAACTATCTGATATGATAATGTGATTTGGGAGTAAATCAGAATGGCATATCAAAAGAAATTTTTTTTATTTGTTACTAGACAGTAGACACGCCTATTCAATTCTCCTCAATTGTATGAGTTACCAAAAGCTGCATTGCTTGATTGGCAAATATCTTGGTTTCATTCCAAAGGTGGGGAGAATGGCGGGTCAATTTGCAAAGCCTAGAAGTGGCGCTTTTGAGGAAAAGGATGGGAAGCAGCTGCCAAGTTACAAAGGAGACAACATCAATGGCGATGCTTTCGATGAGAAATCAAGAACTCCAGACCCTCAAAGAATGATAAGGGCTTATTCTCAGGCTGCAGCGACACTGAACCTTCTAAGGGCATTTGCAACTGGAGGTTACGCTGCATGCAGAGAGTTACTCAGTGGAATCTTGATTTTGCAGAGCATAGTGAGCAGGGAGATAGGTAAACCCGGCTGACATTCTTTAGCTTCTAGTCATCGTGGATTTCCCTATTATCATTTTGAATTTAGTGGAGACGGAAATGGAAAACTGCAGAAGTAATGTAGCAGTAGCTAGTCCTTCAACTAAGCTTCCTTTTGTGCATAAGTTCAGCCCTAGCATTCTCTGAATTTTAGGACTGACTGCTGAAAGTGAACCTGGTTTGAGCTAATTGCTCTTTCTTGTTAGGCCTCAACAGGATAATATATTTCTTATTGCTGGTGGTGATGATTGGATAGTGGGTGTTGGTGGTGCTTTATAATTGATGGGATCATGAATCTAATTGTTTTTCTGCGATGTGGTTTAACAGGTACCAGGAACTTGCTCATAGGGTGGATGAGGCCCTTGGTTTCATGGCTGCTGCTGGACTCACTGTTGAACACCCTATCATGACGACTACTGAATTCTGGACATCTCATGAGTGCTTACTTTTACCTTATGAGCAAGGTCTGACTCGTCTAGATTCAACTTCTGGGCTGTATTATGACTGCTCTGCTCACATGCTCTGGGTTGGGGAGCGTACTCGCCAGCTTGATGGTGCTCATGTTGAGTTCCTCAGGGGAATTGCCAACCCTCTTGGAATTAAGGTATGCTGATTTGCTGTTTAATTATGCCATAGTTCGATCGCAATGTAATTAATCACCCATTGTCAAATGAATCTATTTCATATTAACTTAAACCATTTCACATGGTATGGTGGTAACCCTCAATTTTCTGTTGCAGGTAAGTGACAAAATGGATCCCAACGAGCTAGTCAACCTGATAGAAATCCTGAATCCACATAATAAACCGGGAAGGATCACGGTTATCATAAGAATGGGTGCTGAGAATTTGAGAGTCAAGCTTCCACATTTGATCAGGGCAGTCCGCGGAGCAGGGCAGATTGTCACCTGGGTCTGTGACCCAATGCATGGGAACACCATAAAAGCACCTTGTGGACTCAAAACACGTGCCTTTGATGCAATTCTGGTATGAACTACTTGTCAAATATTTCTCTCTGTTGCCTCCATTTTGCACAGTTAGTTTCATTGCATGTATAAGGACCATTCAGACAAAGTTCAATATAGTTGATCCGATCCTCAAAATATGAGACCGGTAAAGTGCCCAATTTCATTTTTCTTTTTAAGTCAAGGAGAGTTATTGAAATAGATGGTTTGCTAGTATTTTTTAGGTTAAAACTCCAATTTAAGTTGCAAATGAGTCGTGTGGCTTCCATTCTGCAAATAGGGCCCATGGCAACATAAAATAAGGAAAAACAGTTTTGTGACTTCATATTCTGTGGTAGTAGTTCAAATTGATGCAGGCAAACCATATTCTGGTGTTCGTTTTCCTTGCCAATCAATCAGAGATGCACGCTAGTATGCACTAATTGGATCCAGCTCATTTAATAGTCCAATAAATTCACTGTTTCTCTAAATAGAGGTTGTCAAGCTATCAGCAATCTGTGTGTCCACGACTTTTTAATCTTACGCTCCACTTAGCACTTACTGATATTTTTCTTCTTATTTTATTTCTTTGGCCTTACTAGGCCGAAGTGCGCGCGTTCTTTGATGTACATGAGCAAGAAGGAAGTCATCCTGGAGGAATTCATCTAGAAATGACTGGCCAGAATGTAACCGAGTGCATTGGAGGATCCCGGCCTGTGACATTTGACGATTTGGGCTCACGTTATCACACACACTGCGACCCGAGGCTTAATGCTTCTCAAGCCCTTGAGATGGCATTCATTATTGCGGAGAGACTTAGAAAGAGGAGGATGGGAACCCAGCGCATGCTTTCATTGGGTGTATGAGAAGGTTTGGGCCATCATTTCTCATGAGTGGCAATCTTCTCGTTAGTGATGGCGATTACTGATTTGCTTTCTCAAGGAAGCCGGAGCAGATGAATTTTTGCCGATCTCCTGTGTACACTATGAAATAGTTTGTTGGTTCAGGTCATCTATTCGTAGTAGTATGTGGTTGGTCTGTGGAAGCTCGGGGGGGAACGGCGTTGGGGATTGATCAGCATCCAATGTCTCAATGTAACTTAAGTTTGAGGTTCGGTTGTGTTACTTCCACATCAATTTGCTTAATAAGAGCTTTGTCTCAATTTTCGAAAAGAACAAACGATCTTTTGCCTGAACATAAATGGAAACGGTCGGCTTGCATTAATCCGTGAGGTTGGACCATACTAGAATTGTTATTAGAGATGTTAACTTTGTACATCAATTCTTCTTGATGTGACTTATCTATGCAGATTTGTGATTCCATTTTGATACCGGTAGCATGACATTGTTGATAGTGATTTGCTCATAAATTTTTCATCGTCCACGAAAATGTTCACACATGAATTATTATTGAAAATGAAAATATTTTTAATTAGCTAATTATTTCAAGCGATACAAGCGATCTATTTTTTTGAAAAATATTTTCGAACTTTTTTTTTTTTTTGCAAAACAAGCAGAACCCAAGTCAAGCAATTTGGGATATCTTAACAATTTTTCGTCATTTAGTCTCAAAATTGCATACTTCGGATGGCTGATCAACTGTGTTTCTTCTCGGAGTTGGACCACCATAACTTGAAAAGGCTGCTTAGGAAAACATCCAGCCACATAAGAGGGTGCCAAAAGCACTTCTATTCCATAAGAACAAGACATGGCGTGGGGAAACTTTACAACAGTTGGAAGTTGTTGTCTTGGGGAGGGATGATTGCTTTAAGGTTTCAGAGGTGGGACAAATGCTTTAGACGGCAGGATGGATGAAGTGCGAGTTGCGACCAGAGGCCACGAAAAGAAAAGGAGGAAGATGAGGAAGGAGGGGGAGGAGACCGGGGATTATGTCGATTGGGAAGAAGAAATGAAGAGGGGAGGAAGTCTTGGTGCAGCTCACTCCTTTCTCGGCACGTTGCGGTCTGTCACTGTCAGGCCACATTATTAAAAAACGGTTGGTCGGCCGTACATTCATTGGGTCACTTGTTAGATGTGGGACCCCATAATCACGCGCCTGCCTACCCAATCTTCAGTGACGGGTTTTGCTCCACCCTACAAAGATCATGTCATGCCGCAAGTAATTCAAGGAAAATAACATAGATGATCTTGAATTTTGACTTAATGTGTAACATGTGTATAATATGATCTCGAAACTTTTAATTTGTTCGATGTGATTTATGAAGTTTAACCCAATATATAATGTGATACCTGAACTTTTGGTACATATTCAATTTAGTTACTGAATAATATGAAAATATTCAATATTGTTCATGATCTTAAATTAATGAGATCTTAAATATATTGTCCGAGGACTAAATTAAGCGTGCACCAGAAGTTCAAATATCACATTAAACAAATTAAAAGTTCAAAGGCCACATTGAACATTAAGCTAAAGTTCAAAAATCACAATTTTTTTTTTTTTGGTCAACCAATGATCACATTGAAAAGATTCAAAATTCAAATACTACAATGCATATTGAGCCAATCGATACTCACTATCTTGATAATGTATGAGAAACGAATACGTTCCCATTATGATGGTATTGCATGCTTACAGTTTTACCATGTGTCTTTTCATACAGTCAAAAATCAATTTTAGGGTGTATAGGCCCTTATGACCTCCCCTCAAGGAATGGAAACCCACGAGTAAAGTTTATTTCCACAACCAGGAGAGCTCAAAGACGCATTTCGGATGATCATTGTAAAGTACTCTTTTCGAGCAGCTCTTTCGTCTATTTCATCCAAGCAGATTACCAGTGCACGCTTAAAATGTCAAATTACATAGATGATGCTTGTATCAGGCTTTGGAAATTGCATCCAGTTAATTAGGGAACTAGATATAAAAATCGACACTAAAATGGAAAATAAACTGACAACAAAATGCATAAAATGGACCGAGAGACTGGTTAGTTGACGAGAAATGGATGACAAAATTCCCTTCTATCCTTTTTCGTTGAATACTTGAGAATCATAAATACTGTTACAAGGGAACCATTCAACGCAAGGTGTTTTGCAGCATAATAATAAATATGGTGAGAATCATAAATTCTGTTACAAAGGAACCGGCCATCTTTTATAGAGATTTTATCATCACAATAAAAAATCTGCAAGCATTCCTATGGACCCAAAGTTTCTGAGTTCTAGCGCCAAAATTGGTGGAGGCAATAAAATGAATGACAAGGAATTTAGCTGTCAACGATCTCAAGAAGTAGATCGAATCAATCAGTATACACGAAGTGCGAGAACACAATAACTGACCTTTGTTCAGCCTTCAGCATTGAGTGTAATTTCATCAACATCCTCAACCATGTCGCTATTGTTCACTTCATTTGCACCTTTTAAGGGCTCGCTCTCTCGCACTGGAGATTCCTTCGTAGGTTCCATACGCAGCAAAAGCCTCTCTAGCAGCTCCTGACAATCAAGTGCAGTCACCATAACACTCAGTGTCGCCTTACCCCTCCAGCAACAATAGCTATTGGGGACTCATGCACAAGATTTGGATTTGATGAGCCTTCATTATCTGCAGGAAAGTAAGTAATGTAACAGGAGAGATCATCGATTTTAATGTTATAACAATTATCCAAGTTAGCATACCTCTCCGCAAAACTATAACACAGCAGCCAGGCAGTAGTTTTGATGCCTTCTCACCGAATTCCGCATCAACAAAATCTGTAAATTTAATACTCTTGTACTGCAAAAGATGCTTAAAATCTGCGACGGATGCGTCTAGGATTTGTTTGGTCAGATATGGAAGGACGAGTGGCAAGCCTTCAGATGATATGCGGAACGAGCATGGTGCAGAGGTACCTTCTCTTGATGTTTGTCTTTCCTGTAGAAGTAACCACCGTTGTCATGAAGTTTGATCGCAACAACAAATGTAGTACTTGCACATATAAGAATGACAAGATAAAAGAGACAACTTTAGGCGTTTCACATCCAAATAAAAACAGGAAGAAGAAGAAGAAGAAAGGCATTAATTAACTGAAGCAAAACTTGCCAATCACCCAGTGCAAAATACAATATCTACTCTTAATTATATATCTCCAAAAAATGTCCAATAATAAAAGGAGCAGCAACAGTTGTTGCTCAACACCTTAGGTAATTTGGCAAAGTCACATATAAAGTTGGCAACAGCTGTTACTCAACACCTTAGGTAATTTGGTAAAGTCACATTTAAAGTCCTCTACATGCTGGTATCAATTCATAAAGAGAATGGGAACCACGGGGGGGAGGACTGCATTCAAGAAGATACACATAATGCTGACGCACAGCACAAGACAAACTGAAAGCATATGCTGAAATACTTACAAACATCTTAAGGCCGATAGATGTTATCTTAAGTAGCTGGCCCACTTTAAAATTCAGCTCCAAAAGTTGCTTAACTGATTCTGAAACATAGTAAATCCTCTTCACACGTGTGGTTTCACTGTTCCTTGTAACGAGGTGGCCGCTCAATTGGAAGGAATCGAGGATGCCATAAAAGTTCTTAATGCCGTTTATGACATCTTCATCTTGGAAAAATACAACAGGATCGACGCCCCTCCACTTGCCTTGGATCTGCAACTTCCTCTTACCACCTGCTTTTCCATCATCAATTTCCTCACTCAGAGCTTCAGCCTCTTTTGAATCATGATTTTCACAGGTGTTCACAGAATCTGTTTCCAAAATAGATTCTTGTGGGCCATCCTCACAAGATTCCAGAGCTGCTTCTGCAACTTTCTCATTGTTGCCATTTGCTGAACAATCCTCGGATGTCTTCATATCTTCAAAGAGCTTATCTTGAGCTTCATCAGGCTGTCTGTCAATATGAAAGGAAGATTTTGCTCGATGGCTATTGTGTTTCTCCAGAGTACCTACTATTTAAAATGCAGAACAATACATCAAGCATTAGTATAATTAAATTAATCAAAACATGTCCTCAAGCATCTGTATGAACAGACCACAGTCAAAATTTCTAGTTTTCATGCTTTTTTTCTTTATTTATGATTGATATTGTATCATTTGTACCCAACTTGCATACATGTTTTCTTTTTTAACTAATAAATTACTAGTGCAATCTGCATCCATGATATCAGAGAAACAAAAGAACATCTCTCTCGTATATAAGGATATAGATAATCTTTATTGACAAGATTACATGTTCACCAAAAGTCAAAAAAGAATCTCATAATTGCAAAAATGAGTAGCAGACACAAATAGCCTGTTGGAAGGATGACCATTAAAACTACAATATCATCAAGCACATGGAAATAGTTCAATCAATCCCCAGACATAAACATATTAAAAGGAGGCAGCTCAAAAGAAAAATTTTTTATCCTTCGTATTTAGGTTCATCATATCATGGCCTTAATAGGACCTGAACCTACCTGGCAGGGGGCCCACTTTGTGGAAGACAGCAATGAAGAAAGCTCCACCATTCTGATCATGAGGCACTATTCTCATGCAACGTTCCAGTGGAAATTGAGAAACTTCCTCCTCAAGATTATTGGCCAAAGTCACAGGCTTATCCAATTGAATACATGGGTCTTCCGAACTTGTAGTGTGACCATTCTGGTGCGGTTCCTCAAGTCCTAAAGAATGATCGACAGGTTCTACAGAACGACCTGAAGGAAACATACTGGGATGCACTGCACCCCTACGAGATGGAGGAACATCCTTGTAGGAAGCCATCCAGGTGCCTCTGTCACAAACCTGCACCACCAAAGTAATGGTGTTCACATGCTAGAAATACAAATTTACACTCATCACTACCAGAACAGCTCAAACTATGCAACAACTTGCCAAAACTTAATCGCTCAAGGCAGGTTTAGAATAACTTACTATCCCTTTATAAGTTCATTTTCTTCCTTGAAGGAAGAGTTCCCCTCTTGGAGGTATTCTGCCTTTCACGTGATTTGTTCTCATGATAAGGTGTCCTCTCCTAAAGAGAGCACAAGAGTTACAAAGGTGGACCTAAACTCCCTCTGTACTCTGATAAAGAAATCCAAATTTTCCAAGCACATATCTAATCCCACATCCATTCTATCTTTGCCGACTTCTCAGACACACATCAGGGCACCTCTACATCCAGGGCTTCTAGCTTAAACTAACTACAAAGATCTCTAGCCCTGATTGGTATACCAGACAGTGAGAAAGCTCGGGAAAATTTGCAGATTGCAAGGATTCTTTTCAAGGTTCTTGACAAGAATAAAAATCCTTCAAATAATTATAATATTAAAGAAGAAAATGAACTGTAGCACTGACTCCCAACCTTCCATTTCCTATGACCCGGCCGTCGCATAAGTTGAGGAAGCTCACTAGAAACATCAATTAATTCAACACAGCCTCCACATTTTCGCAGAACCTGAGGGGTAAAGGAGAGGGTCATGCCACAGTAAGATACGAGCAAACTTCCTCCACAAGTTCTTTATTGTAAAGCATATCAGAAAAAGTAGTTTAAAATCTTTTAAGTGGAAAGCAGTCAAACAAGCATGCTTCATGCTAGACGAGAGACACTCCTAAAATATAGATATCCAGCAAGAGAATTCATATCAAGATTAATTAGATTGGTAAAGTTGTTAGAAAGGTACCTCAGCAACCACTGCCTCATTCTCAATTGGATTCATCGAACAGGTCGAGTAAACCATTCTCCCACCAACTTTAAGCAATGATATCCCTGCATATTCACCAAGTACTAAAGATATTCTCCTTCTTGGGCTAAGTTAATAATGCACAAATACAAGATGAAATATAAGCATACAGTAATTTTTGCGAAGGTCTCTTAGACAGCAGGAATTACACAACAAACAAGGAAGAGCAGCCCTACAATTTGGAACCAAAATTTTCCTAGACAGTTGCCTGCGTTTGCACTTCAAAGCATCATCAATTTACTCCAGGACCATAGAATTATGCATCAAAGTTGATTTGCCATCTATAAGAATCTCATGGCAGCCTCATGATAAATAAATGGAATCTTCCGACAAAATAGAAGGTTAGAAATTGCCGTAGCATCAAAGGGAGCAATAAAATAGCGTCAACTGTTTGATCCACTTTTTATCAGCAAAAGGTACCTCTCATTGCTATCTGAATTTGCAAGCCATGAATTCCATTGCCCATTCCGGTATTCCTGTAATAACAAACCAATATTACAGCCGGCACACAGTGCAGTGGGAAAAATTGGCAACAAAAGATGCCTGGGCCATAGGGACAAAGAGAGAGTTTACCACTTTCTCCAGATATCCGGGGCCTTTCTGAGGGTACCATCTCCACTGCAAGGAACGTCACATAAGACACGATCGAAAAGGAGTTGATTAAGCCATGGACCCAACTCATTTCCCATCTTAGAAGTATCAAAGTGACTTTTGTTTAAACGGCAGCCTGGAAATTGTTGAGCTTCATGATTTGTGACCACCAAGTTGGCAGTGCACATTCTTTTTGTTTGATGAATGAGAAGATTGCATCGTTGGACATCCAGATCATTGGCAATGACCTAACATAAGAAAACAAATAACATCAAAACAGTCTCATTAATATAATTAGGAGAGAGATTCTCCAATCCGACGGATAACTTTATCAAGCAAATGAGAGGTAACATTCTACACCAAGAGTATGCAATCAGAGAGAAGAGCCATGTAAACAAGTCATCTACTAGGAAAAGAAGAAACCAGGAACAAGAATTTAACTATAGGGATACAGACCATTCCTTTAGGTAAAGATCCTGGCTTTGTTGAACGGTGTATAATCTCAAGCAACTGGAATGTTTTTGATCCAGGAGCTGCACACACTGCGTACATGCAAAAAGAATGAAATCAGAGAACCACTTTTAGCATTCTGCTTCCTTCTTTTGCGTGCCCAAGGGAGGGGCTGGGCACCATTTAGGTAGTCCCATAAGGAACCATTAAAAGTGTGCTGCACAAGATCTTTAAAGACTGATACTTTCTCACTTGTCAATATAGTGCTAACTACTTAATTAGTAGTACTATGAAGCTTATATAGAGTTGTCGGTACTTTATCTTAGAGATAGACTTCATAAGAGATAATAACCACTTAGTATGAAACAAGTAGAGCACATAATTAAAATTAAACAAATGGGTCCACAAAAGAAGCAACTCACTGTCCAGCACAAAATGGTCCGGTTGTACATCCAAGAAAAGAGGCGGCACCTACACCAGAGGCAATTCTACTTTAAGAGAAAGCCCAGACCAGAAAAGGCACAACCACAAGCGTACATATCAGAAATAAGAAGACTTTAAATAACATGGACTCACCATGCTGACAGCTTCCTGCCTTGTGATGTTCCCAATCTCATTTTCCAGCTTTAAGAACTGATGAAACCTGCAATTCCTCAGAGGGAAGATTAACAATGGCCAGCATCTATAGTCATTATACATAAAATTCTATTGATTCATTAAAGGGGTCGCAGGTAAAAGGGACGTTTCTAACGTACCAAAATATTGTTGCTTATGTATAGCAGTATCATTTCTGTATTTTGCCTAGCAAACCATACCAATTTCATCCATCTTAAGTAACCTCAAGCCAACATCCCACACAACTGAGAAATGGTCCACAAGATTAACTGAGTTCAGCATGCTCATGTAGGTTGTGTTTCTCTTTCTAGAATGAGCTAGTCAAAGTCCTACCATCTCGTTATGCCAAATCCTGGTTGATAACCCATAATCATATGCTAAAGAAATAGCCACGACCATGCAATAATGACACTTTGACTCTGCAGAATGAAAATCCATATCATAGACTTGCGATGGAATTTTAGGGTAATGACATAGGGTGAAAAGCTAACTGCAATTACTTCTTGCAGCGAAGAGGAATGTTGCATCAGTGATGGCAACTGGTTGCTGCAGTCAATGAGACCACTGCACTTGTGACAGATGACTCATGGATCAAATGAAGTCGCTTGAAGTTCAACCTAATAAACAAAAACTAAAAAGTGTTGATGTAGCAGTTGAAGAGGCCCTTTTTTGTTTAGAAAAGGCATCCTTATATCTAGCGAACTGGTCACAGTAAAGTTGCGCTCGAATTCCATTAGTGGCAGAGGCAGACGCTGGAGAAATCTGCTAATAGCATCTCCCAACCAAGCATGCAACCCAGTAAATCCCAACGATAGTGGTGTGAAGGGACAACTCTGCTAGCTCAGCTTCTGTTATAGCATTAAGGGCATTGCTCGACTCTTCCCAAAACAGGGATGAACCTGAAAGAGTATTTTCTGGCTACAAATAATGTCATCAAATGCACAACCTACCTCTCAAGAGCCTGATTCTTCCTCAGCTGCATGCGGGAAAAGTTGGAATGCATGCAAGATTCTCAGGATACCAGGCTAATGGTCTTATGGGCTCCACTTCATCCCCCTCAATAAACTGGAGAGAATATGAAAACACCAAAATTATCAAGAGAGAACAATAGAGATATAAACAATATCATAGATGCTAGAGGTACAGTAATAATGTCATATGGATCATGTCACCTCGCCTGTAGAGATTTTGCAAAGTCGTTCTCTAACTGTGATCGAATGTCCATCCAAAATTGGCTACTGCAGATCAAAATGAACAATATGCAATAAAACACATGTTAAATTCTGATATGTTCAACTCTAATTGTAGTAAGCTAAGAGAATTGGATAGGTTTCCTTGTTCTTAAATTGCAGAAAAGGAAAAGATGACTTATTAATCCTGCCTTAAATAGTCCAACAAGTAAGGTGATTAACATGACAAGAACTGCTAGTGAAGGAAACAACAACACATACATCAAAACAAACTAGACGTATCAATAGTTCTAAAGCAGATGCCATGACTAAATCCTAATGAAGACAAGAAAAAGAGAAATAACAAGGAAAAGAATAAACGACTATAGGTAAAGTAAAAAAGACAAGCTACAAGAGGATGTCGTCAAAAAGTGACCACACTAGTTTTTGTTTTTAGAAAAAAGAATGCAGTGGTACTAATCCCTAATATTTTAACTCTACTCTAAACCAATCTTTGAAATTCAAATTTGGATTTCTGAATTCCATTTTTGCAAGATGTTGGTCCAGAACATTGTAGCACCTGACACCCCAAGGGCATAAGGAACATGATGACTTGACGTCACCTCACCTTCCTCCACTTATCACCAACACTCAGTTGAGGGTGGCAACTATACATGAGGACTCTGCTTGGGATTTCATGCAAGTTGCTTAAGGGATGGTGGAAGTTAGTGACATCAGTTCACAACCTTTTAGTCATAGAGTTAATCACCACTAAGCCAATCAACATCCTTAAAGACATGTTATTAGATCATACGTTTTAGCAGATAGCCATACCAAATCTCCCACTCAAAATCGAATCTATCGAAGTGACTTACACCTGGCATAATATAAAATGACATTTAGCTAGTAGTTCTCATGTACTCTAGAGGACCTCGCAAATGTTGATGCCTGTTAGTGATGCATCTAACTGTAGACTAACAATTCCTTATTAGAAAGTCCAATCTAAAAATCAGTAATTAGGTGGAGGGAAACTATATTTCCTAAGGCCCAGACAAACCCTGTAATTCCAGTAACAGCGTCTCTCACATGCAAACTGACAAGAGCAGCATGAGGAATTGATAAACAGGGGATAAGTCAGACAAGAACCATACACAAACGAAATACTAAATGGAGGATGAGAAAGTGGTGTCTAGCTCCAATATTATGTTCGAAAGTCCAACCTAAAACTTGTCATTAGATGGTGTATGAGGCTCTCACCAACCCATTAGACATCGTATGAAAACTAGGGTAAGTAGAATGACATGAAGCTAAAGAAAGCAAAGCCACGATCACTAAGTGCAATTATACATGGCAATTCCCAATCAAAGAATGCAGCCAAAATACTAATCTACGATGATAAAATGGATTAATGAGTCGATGAAACTTATGATGCCGATTTCGTCGTAGCTCAAAAATTATGTCCAAGAAACATAACTGAGCGCGAAACAAAAGAAAATTCCAAATAATTCTCTGCGAACAAGCCGAATAAAGAGATAGTAGTTACCTTGAGTTAATTCGAAAAGCAGACGGCAACGGTTTCCGGAGGCACTCGACGAATGTGTCCCACTCTTCTTGGGACACTATCCCTTGATCCTAGAATACATTCCAAAAGCAGGAAAGTTTAGAGCTTTAACGAGTCAAGCACATCCAAACCTCCAAGAAAATACAAAGCATGCATCACAAGCAATCCACAGACTCGCCGAGAAGCACTAGAACGAACCTACGCAAACTCGTGAATACAACAAACACATACAATATGAGATAATACTTGAGAGAGAGAGAGAGAGAGAGAGAGACCTTGTAGTATTCGTCAAAGGCGAGGTTTGAGTGGCGAAAGGCTGCCAAGAGCGATTGTCGCTGGCGTTGCTGGTATCTTTGCCATTGTCGGCGTCGGGGTTGGCGTCGGAGGGATCAGATTTGGGACGCTTCCACACGTTCTCTCTGCTCTGCGCGAAGTGCCTCCGCTGAGTCCGCGACCTGCCCCTTCCTCCGCCGCCGCCGCCCATTTGTCCCGCCGTCCCTCTTCTAAGCTCTGAAAACAGCGAGCTCGAAGTTCTGTCTATCGCTAGCCGTTTCGTTCGGGTTGAGCTTGAGAACCTTCTCTTGGAAAGGGAAGAAGGAACCGCAGAACCAGCACGGTAGGGTCGGGCCAAAGAACTGGGCTGGGCCTCCATTACGTTGCTATTCTTCTGTCTCAATACCAAAATCCTCTTATTTTCTCGAACAAAGACATAAAGTGAATCTTATTTTAAATAAACATTTGAATTATCCTCATTTTTGCAAATAAGAGTTTGAAATGAACATTATTTCAAATAAGGGCTGAAGTAGCCATATCAATCTCAAAAAAGGCCTGACGAGGCAATTATTAATAATATATTCATATTTTTTCAAAATTAAAAAGGTTTAGAACCGAAAAATTAAAAATTTTATGAAAATTAAAAAATTTTAGGACTTTTTTTTGACAATTACCCCCTCTAGAGAGGGTGAGTCCGACAATACTTGAGTCGAGAATCTCACTAATCGACAAATTAAAAGAGTTGATCCACACAATTTTCTTTTAATTCAAGTATGGTTATGTCAAACAATCATTGGTCATTGTATTAGAGTAATGCTCAATGGCAAGTATGTTCCCAAGAAAGCCTTTGATTAAGGCTTCATACTCACCTTGATTGAGTTGCGATGGCAAGCCCTCGATTCAATCAAAAAAAAAAGTTTTAAACATTTTCTCGAATAAAGGCATGAAGTAAATCTTGTTTCGAATAAGTGCTTGAAGTGCCCTCATTTTTCTCAAACAAGTTCGAAGTGAACATTATTTCAAATAAGGGCATGTAGTGGCCATATCAGTCTAAAAAAAAAGGCACGACAGGGCAATAATCAATTATTTATTAATATTTTTTCAAAATTAAAAGGTTTATGACTGAATGGCAAAAATTAAAAAGTTTAGGACTGAATTAGTAAAAGGCCAATATGTTTATGACATTTTTTTTTTGGACAATTTTGTTGTTTGGAGAGGGTAACTCCGACAAACTTTGAGTCAGGCTTCTCACTCATCCACAAATTAAAAGAGTTGATCCACACAATTATCTTTTAATTCAAGTACAGTTATGTCAAACGATTCGTTGGTTATTGTATTATAGCAGTGCTCAATGTCGAGTGTGGTACCAAGAAAGCCTTTTAAGGCTTCATACTCACCTTGGTTGAGTTGCGATGGCAAGCCCTCAATCAACTGGTTCTCTAGAGCTTTTATATGAGGCAAAATAGAAAAATCAAGCTTTGGCCAAAAGTGACTTTTATACTAGAAGTATTGCCATGCGCGCCGCCCTAACTCCATTTCTAGATTTAAACTGCGAAAAGAGATCTACAGGTTGAGAGGACACCTGACCTTGAGTTAACGTGTAAAGAGTCAGAAAAGACATTTCAAAACGATAGACCTTAGGGGGTTGTTCGAGGAGTATTTGACATAAGACGAATCGAAAGTGAGCGACCAAAAGTCAAAAGAGGGGTGGAGAGGTAGGTCAAAAGCGGATCTTTCCAGACTCCGCGTTCATGGAACGTAATCTTAAGTAGAAACTTAACTCCATCTTTCAGCGATAGAACGAGAAGTGATTTAGAAAAGGCTTTCGAATTAGATGCGCTCCACCAGCGAGAAGGAGCTAACCCTGCCGACCAACTTGAGATCAAAAGGAAGAAAGCAACAAAAGGAGAGAGGGCTTCAGTGCTTTGGTAGTTCCCCAGAGTCATGTTTTAACCTTGTCCATTGAGATTCTTAGCTTGCAATAAAGCTAGGATCCTGATCAAGTAACTAGGGCTACATTTGGTCTTTTGAATTTCTAACCAAAATAAGATTGGACACGATATGATATGAAATCTCAAGATTTTGCCATATCGTATTCATTATTTGTGAATCCCAACAATAAAACTGGATATGTTAGTATCCTATCATGTTCATACGACATAGCAATGCGAATGATATGAGAGTGCACAAATAAAGACTATAAGAAGTTCTCATAATCTACTGCCAAATCTAGTAAGAGAGAGAAAATATAATCATTCACCCCATGATTATAAAAAATTTGCCCCCCCCTTTTCTTTCTACTTTCGTTAACTTTCAACAAGAACCATAAAGCTACGGAGAAGAAGGAGTTTTGTCTCTGTTTCTGCTTTCATAGACTTTTGACGTGAACCAAAAAGCTAAAAAGATAAGAAATTTCGACTTTTCACCGTTTTTGTAGAGTTTTGTTGTAAACTAAAAGACTACAAAGGAGTCACGAAACTTCTGCATGAACTAGAGATACATAGGAGAAGAAGATTAAGATGCTAATTTTTTTTTTTTAGAAATTTCATTGCCCCCTCATTTTTCAAGAATTAGAAAGATCTTTTTCAAGTTGAATATGTTCACTTACAATTTGGGTTCTTCTAATTCATTTTTTTACTTATTTTAATTTTAAATATCTTTTTATCATTATTTCTATTCCTTCCATCATTTCTTATAAAAATTTTCTTAAATAATAAACTAAACCATTATACTTTAATATGTAATGAAATAGATACTAGGTATATATATATATATATACAACACACAAGCTATATATTATAAAGTAGAAATAAATTAAACATATACATAATTAAAATAAATAAAGACGAGAATTATTATGTTTTTTTATTTTGAGTTTTCTTTTAACATTAGAATTCATATATAATGTAAGTTTATTATTTAAGAAGTTTGTTATTAAAAAAAATAGTTTCTTATACCAGAAGAAATCATTCCACTTTATCCACCTCCTCTCATGAGATTATCCAAATTATATCCCACTTTATCTTGTCCTAGGCAAGAACTAAATAGAGGATAGGATGAATTATCTTGATTCCCAAACGTAGCCTAGTAGTCTTATCTATCCACCTCTTTAGACACATGAAATTTGGACATACAATTGAGTCCTTGCAAAGTGGGGAAAAAAAAAAAAGGTAGTGATCTTTTAAATAGTAGGACATACATTAGTGTTCCTTGACATATTCTTTTACTTTGAAATGCTCTTTTTTTCCTTTCCTATAGAGTCTAATAAATGCAGAAATGAAAACTATAGACATAGCAATTATTTTTAACTTTTTTATGATTTGATTTTGTTGTTCGACAATGATAACATGTTATAATATTTGATGTGGAGCGTCTGCGAGAATATCATACTTCATGTACTGATCAGATGAATTAGGACTTTGCTTATAATTTTAACCTAATTTCTTAGTGTAGGAGAATATCAAACTCTGTTTCTGTTATCCTAAATATAATTTTGTCCACTCACGCTTGACAAGATGAGTCGGGGGGCACTCAATCCCGGATAGCCTTGGTGTCCACTCCATTGTACGTTAACGCATTCTTGCAGTTTTGGACAACACAGTGCACATCTCGCCGGGCCCATCTTTCCGGCAATAGGTAGATCAATGATCAAACCTAATTCATTGATTCAAATCGTTTGAGAAGCTAAGGAACTGCACCATGGATCATACCCCGCCTTACGAAAATTATACGGCAAGAAAAAAATTGTGTATTTTCGGGACAAGGGCAGGCCCTAATTTGACCAGAATGAGATCGAGCTTATTTTTTCGATTCGGGAAATATCGAGTCTCCCCAACGAGTTGAATGGACCAGTGTGCCTACGGGAAAGTCTAATTTTCGTAAATTTAAAATGCATTAGTGATTAAAGTTGCTTTAGAATTTGACATGTAATAAAGCAATAGGATATGCTAAAATGATAAGATAAAAAAGCAAAAGTTGATAAGAACGAGGTTATTCTATCACCAATCTAGAAAAAGCATAATCTAATCTCTCGAGCATGTTCGTGCTTCGTGGTGCGTATGATGACTTCTTCTGACTAATTTGATTCCGACATGATTAAGAGAAGCTTAAACACGGAACTTGTCGGACTGGGGAATCCGAATCACCCAAGGAGGAGACATCTGGTCATGTAGTCAACAGACAATTGGGTCTACGTGATATGTGCAGAAATAACTATATATAATCTAAAAGATAATCATAGTGGAGCCCGCACCATCTTATGTCAATGACAACATAAAAATGTGAAATGTAGGCTGGAAAGGTAAATAGATGTGCAGTTCTATTGATGAAAGGATTGAGGGGGGCGAAAACGCTAGTATCGTATGTGCGCATTTGACTCCCGAGATCTGCAAAGAGGCAAAAATAAAGTCAAAAAAATGAGAGTTAGCGATAAAACAAGCAAAAAAAATTAATTTAAATAAAGGGAGCTTAAAAATCACCGCAAAAAAGGCCCCGAATTATGCTCACAATTAGGAAAATCTTTCTTTTATTATTAATTGCTGATTTTTTAAAATATTCTTTTGATTAATCATTATTTTGCATCGATTAACCATAAGCGGATCCATGTTTGCCCTTTTTTGTTGTTAAGTCCTTGTTCACTTTGACTTAATGTGCTTTATTTTTGCCCTAAATATACCTTGTTAGTGAATTGATACTTTTATTTTTTTCTATTATTAATATCTTGCTCAATTCATAACAGAAACTATCATAAACGTAACATATTATGAATTCGGAAGGCACCTTTGCGTAACAGTTAAAAGTATAAGTATAAATATTATCAAAGTTAAAGAGGGCTTTGCGTGATTTTCCCAAAATTTTTCCTCTAGCAAGTGCCGTCAAATTGGCACATTTACGCTTAACTAGTGTTATTGGTGTTCGGCCGGAATTTCTCTTGTGAAAAATTACCTTTCGCCGAAGGTCGTTCTTCGGCTCTTAATTAAGGAAGACAGGGTCTTTGGGCAAACTTTGAATAGAAAGTATCGCATGCAAATGACTAACAACCAATTCAAGTTGAACATGAATATACATATGCAAATTGGACCGAAATTTATACGATGGCAGGATTTGGCGATACAAACTTAATAAAGTAACCATATGTTAACAAATTATGCCATAATTCAATCCAAAAATGCGAGCTCTTCACCTCATCTATCTTGTCGATTTTAAGTTTCGAAACAACATTTCAATGTCCCTCCAATAAATATTTATCGTCGATGCTTGTATCATCGACTACCAATTATCCCTCATCGTATTTCGACAACTGAATACGTGGCATTGATGACTATCAATGTCAATTAACATATGTTGATCCCCATATTTCTCGATAAGCTCGTATATGCATAGTGAAACTCCCATGCACGTGATTATCCGTGCTCATGTGCCATTCATGCGTTTGTTTTCCATTCACGTGCAAGGCATGTGCTTATCGACGACCAGTTTATTTTTTGTGTCAACAGTCAGCAACATCAAAAAGTCACTCAAACAAATTGAACAGCAACTTGGACCGCGAGAGAGCCTAAGCATTTAAGCCAAAATCTAATGGCGAAAAGTCATGATCAAATCATTTAGGATATATTCATTAGAAGTCCTAAAAACTTATCATGAAAGTGTAATCGAGTCCTAAAATTGTCAAATTGATGCAATCGAGTCCTTCGATTTAACTCCGTCCAATTTGGTTAACAAAAAAATGCTAACGTGTCTTTTTTTAAATATTTTCTTTCTCTTACGCGGCTAAAACGACGTTATTTTGGTCCAAATCTTATTTTTAATATAATTTATATTAAATCAATTTCAAAGACAAGCTATAAAAAGAAGAAGAAGAATGCAAAAGCAGAAGCCAAAACAAACGCTATGTTAGTATTTTCTGTTAGGCAAATTGGACAAAGTTAACAAAAAGACTCAATTGCACTTTTGCAAGTTTTAAAACTCAATTATACTTTTATGACAAGTTTTTTTTTTCGGTAAAGGTAAGAAATTTTTACGACAAGTTTTAATACTGACATATCTCAAATATTTATTTTTTTATTTATTTTTATTTGCCGGAGGAGGAGGAGGAGCAATTAAGCCCTTCAATTCTTATTATTTTTCTTTTTTTGGGAAAGTTGAATTTTCAGTTACCTCCCCTACTTAAAAAGCGGACGTCGTTGTCGCTATTGGTGACCTCACACAGAAGTAGAAGTTACTCTGCTTCACTTCGACGCTTTGCTTTCGGTTACGCATCGCTCTCATCCACTATCTCCCGCCCAATCTGCCTTTACCTTTTGCATCCTCTTCTCCTTACAACATCCTCCGAGTCGATGACTCCATGCTTGTAAGAAAAAAAAATCGTCCCCCCACAATAATTGTCGTCTCTACTTACTCCAATAAGCATTTCGAAAAAATGTGAATTTCGCCGCCTTGTTTTCTTCTTCTTTCTTTTTTTTACGTAGGCATTTTTAGATAAATACACGCCTTTTCGATGCGTTAAATTATCTCGATCATCGCCTACTTTTCTCGTTACCTCGACTAGTGATCCCGAGAAACTTTCTAAACAAGTATCGCTCCATCGGCGCGTGTTCTTGAAGCGCTCGCTGTAGAGCTAAACCTAGAAAAGCTCTTGGAAGTAATCGAGCCGGCGAGAAGCTTTCGATCTCTCCCTCTGGCGAGCAACTCTTGCTCGACATGGGCAAGGAGAACGGGGCAAATCGTTCGGAATTCTCATAGTCGTATCAATTAGTGTTGTCCTCGAAACATTATAAAGTTGGCCCAGAACGATGATAAGTTGATTTGTTTTGTTTTGTTTTTTTCTCTCTCCAAACGTGTTAACCCGTGTTTCCTTCGAGTTGGTCGGACCCTCGTTACGTCTCGTTTGGATTTTTCTCAATAATTCAGAGTTCTCTCATCGTGTCGGGAATGACCCATTGAGGGCATTAAAAATCACATGAGCACCTACTCCTACTTGAAACCGTCCCTCACACAAAAATAAAAAATGGATGATTCCGATTATACTTTAGCCTAATATTCCTGAAATTTAAATTTTTTAATACATGTTCAATCTATGAAGCACCGACACTCTTTGGGGTCTATATGTCGTGTCCGACACTTAGACACTCTGCCGACACTTTTTGATATGCGATAGACCTGTGGTTAGCACTCTAGACACGCGAGTTCAGTATCCTCGATACTCCATTTTGACCAAGACCGGTCAATTTTAAGCATTTTCAACAAAGGAATCAAAATATAAATTTATTAAGAATATATATACTTAATTTATATACCCAATTATCCCAAAATTTATATACTCGGCCAGCCAAAAAAAAGCTAATCGTGATATAACAGAAGAAAAAGAACAATAAGAAAAAACTCACCATTGGCATCATTAACGTGTCGAAATTTTTATTTTTTTACAATGATGTCTCAACGTGTCGTGTCGTGTCGTGTCGTGTCGTGTCGTGTCGCATGTCGCATGTTAGTGTTGCTTAGTGTTCAATTCACTTTTTGAGCTATACGAAAATATTCAATGTTGTCCTCGAATTTGAATTAATTAAAGAACTACATTAAATGTTTTCATATAATTTACGAACTAAATTGAACATGTATAAAAAGTTCAGAAATTACGTCGAGTAAATTAAAAATTTATGAACGACATAACACTTTGAGATAAAGTTCAAGGACTATATTCAATAAATTACAAGTTCATGGATCATTTATGTCATTATCTCAACTTAAAAGTGCCACCCAAACGAAAATCAAAATTTGGATGCTTCCGATTATACTTGGAATAACTTAAAGAAGCGCGAGTGCGTTATCCTAGAGCGGACCTAGAATTTCATGAGACACCCCCCATGATGATAGGTCAGCATCTCAGTGCTTTCTCTATGCCACAAGAGCTATAAAAATTAAAATATCCATAAATGTCTTCACCCAAGAAGTTGAAAAGGCCAGCCACAAAAAACTGAAGTCATCGATCGAAGTATCAGTCTCTCCGATTCGATTCAATTCTCTGTGCATCCAAAAGAGCCATTAGAACAAAGGGTAGCAAGCAAAATGAACCCTGTCTCGTCTCTTCTCTTCCTCCTCCTCCTCCTCCTCCTCCTGCAGACGGCCATGGCCGTGGAGCTCCAGCCCGGTTACTACGCAGAGACGTGCCCGAGAGCCGAGGCTGTGGTGAGGGAGGCGATGAAGAAGGCCCTGATCAGAGAGCCTCGGAGCGTCGCCTCCGTCATGCGCTTCCAGTTCCACGACTGCTTCGTCAACGTAAGCAGCGAGCCATGGATCTTTTTGCTTCTTGAATCGTCTCATCTTTTCATGCTTTTGTGGGGGGTTGAATCTGAATTGATTTCGCACTCTGTTTTTTTTTCTTTTTGTGTTCTTACCAAAAGGGTTGTGATGGGTCTCTGCTTCTGGACGACACACCCACCATGGTCGGAGAGAAAGAGGCTCTGTCCAACATCAACTCGCTGCGGTCGTTCGAAGTCATCGACGAAGCGAAGGACGCGTTAGAGAAGGCCTGCCAGGGCGTTGTCTCCTGCGCCGACATCGTCGTCATGGCCGCTCGAGACGCGGTCGCCTTGGTCAGTGAATCTCTTCCTTTTTACCAATTGACAGAGCACGTCAGCAGATAACACTAACACTGTTCCAAAAGAAATTATAATGTGAGATGAAAGGGAAATGACATTGGAGAGATTAAATTATTTATTCTTTTTGATTTGGTGAATATATTCTGAATGGGGTCGGCGCTTTATTAACAGGACATGCAAAAAGATAGAATTTTTTTTCGTATATGGTGAAACTGCAGGATAATAATATTTCTGAGTCTGGGCGGTTGTGGCCACCAGATTTAGTAAAATGGTCCCTTGTTCTTGTTCGGGTCCCGATTCCTGAACAGGCTTGCGATTTCCGGCTGCTCTGTTTCTGCCCTGCATGTCCGAAAACAATCAATTTCGCCGGTTTTAGTCCTAAGGTAGGACCAGGGGAGAAAGCGGACGTTTAAGGCGCTATTTTTAGCCTAGGAACGGACAATCGAACGTTGATTCGAGCAGTAATGTAATGAGAAACGTGATTTTAGACCGGCGGGCCGGATTGGGAAGTGAAGCTGGGGAGGAAGGACAGCCTGACAGCGAGCCAGGAGGACTCGAACGACATAATGCCGAGCCCGAGGGCCAACGCGAGCGCCCTCATCGATCTGTTTGCCAAGTACAATCTCTCCGTGAAGGACCTGGTGGCCCTTTCCGGGTCTCACTCCATCGGGCAGGCCCGGTGCTTCTCGATCATGTTCCGGCTCTACAATCAGTCGGGGACCGGCAGGCCAGACCCCGCGCTCGACCCAGGGCTCCGGGACGAGCTCTACGAGCTCTGCCCGCAGGGCGGCGACGAGAACGTGACTGGGGATCTGGACTCCACGCCGCGGGCGTTTGATAACCGGTACTTCAAGGACTTGGTCGCGGGCAGAGGGTTCCTCAATTCGGACCAGACGTTGTTCACGTTCCCGCGGACGAGGGCGTACGTGCGGAAGTTCAGCAGAGACCAGGACGAGTTCTTCAGGGCTTTCGTCGAGGGGATGATAAAGATGGGGGATCTGGTGTCGGACCGGCCCGGGGAGATCAGGAGGAATTGCCGGGTGGTGAATAGCCGCCGGCCTATGGAGGTCTTGATGGAATCTTGAAGGGGTTTGATTGTGCAAAGTTCATTACATGACGAGAACATCTGTATAAAGATTTGAGC
Source organism: Psidium friedrichsthalianum (assembly GCA_019149425.1). NCBI lineage: Eukaryota > Viridiplantae > Streptophyta > Magnoliopsida > Myrtales > Myrtaceae > Psidium > Psidium friedrichsthalianum. The sequence goes on from JAGVVM010001849.1 coordinate 43,137, forward strand.
AGGGGATTAAAGACAGAGTTTGGCAAGTTGCCTAGATGTTTTCTTGCAATTGGTAGGTTGACTACGATGTCCGTATAAATGTAGAAATTTCAATGTCTTTTTTTTTTTGCCTAATTTCCTGTGAAACCTCTCAATTTTAGGTCAAGTCCCAAGCTTCAAACTATTTTTTTTTTTTGTATAACGAAAACCCAATCTTCACGTCGAGTTCAAATTTGTTCCACAAAAATTCTAACTTTAGGTCCAGTCTCAAATTTATTCTGAACTTTTTTTTATGTCTATCAAATCTACCTCAGTTAGCTCTCCATCTAAAATCGCTATTAGTCATCCCTAATTATTCTAATTTTCATATCAAAGAGCGGTTTCATTTGAAAATAATTTAATGTGCGTCTACTACTAACATGGAAATGCCACATCGAGCAAATAGTTAGTAAGGATTTTTGAACGAAGAGTTTTACGGGGACAAATTTGGGATTAAAGTTACAGCTTGTGATTTTTTAGACAAAAAAGAAAAGGGCTTTACTTGGGATTAGATCTAAAGCTAAGGATTTTATCTAACAAAGTTTGGGGCAAAATTGGAATAGACCTAAAGTTTGAAGTTTTCTTTTAAGGAATTAGGCTGTCGTTTTTTTAACTTAAGTAAAGAAATGCATTAATAGGATTATGCTGTATCTAGAGAACAGAAAATTGGGGTTAAATCAACGTTCACTTGGGAGTGAGAACCATATCCATGCATGAACTAGCTGGAAGCGACATTAAATCAACGACCGGTTAAAACTAGGAGAAAATGTTATAATTGAAGCTACAAGTAAAGGAGTTATTTACGTCAGTGTGAAATCATGTTTGTATTTGCAATATAGGCTCCATTTGTTTTAGGAGTAAGTATGGTCCGGGTGGGTAGTTCCAGACCTAGAACCTAAAACTACCATGTTATAACGGTTTCCCATTTTTTAGAACCTGGAACCTACCTTTTGTCCTAGAACCTATTTTGAAAATCTACCCTATTCTTTCGGTCCAATTTCAGGGTCTACTTGAGAACCTATTTTTCTTTTATTTCTTTTTCTAATTTCATTTTTTTCCAACAAAATAATATGAGTAGCCATGAACGATTCAAAGTAAAAGATAAATAATAAAACTCACTATTCGCCAAAAGTAACAATCCATAATATGAATAATAGAAATTACAATCCACAAAAAACAGAAAAGGTGAGGCGAGTGGGATTAGAGTTCTCCTTTTTTTTTAATAGTAGCTAAAAACAGGTTCCAAAATTGGTCCGGTTTCCGGGTGTCTTCACTTGAAACCGAGAATCGAATCGATTTCAATCGATTTCCAAAAATTAGAACCTGTTCCCATGCCGATTTGAACAGGAACTAGTCTGGACTTATTTTTCGGGTGGTCCGATCCAATTTCCAGGTAAACCCGATTCAGTTGCATGCCCCTAGTTTGTTTCACGAAATGATTTGGAAAATGTCTTTCTAAAAAACAATAGCTTGTATCGCTTGACATAATTAATTGATGAAAAATATTTCCATCATCTATAACGGTTTATGTCTAAATAGTTTCATGAACGATAAAATATTTTTCATTCATTCGTTTTATAAGTGATACGAACGATCATTCTTAAGAAGATATTTTATAAATCAATCATTTTTCACGAAACAAACGCATCTCACTCCAAGCAGAGGAAAGAACTTCAGGCTTCATACATTTTATATGTGCTCAATGCATCTCAATCCTCATGTTTATGAACATCAACCACAACCCTCGTGATCTAGGGAACCAGGCACGTTGAGCAGCACCTGAGCGACTCGTTTCATCCGGTAATGGGAAACCAAGTAAACACTGCATCCTCGTACTAGTCCATGAACTTTACACAGAAAATCTCGTCAGTGTGTTCTTTTCAGCTTCATAAATTACACAGCAAAGAGGAGGCAATTAGCCTGCCATTTGGATCAAATCCATCCCTTTGCTTTGCCCCAAACCCAAGTGTATATTCGACGCAGCCCCTTCAAAAGTAGCTTCCTCATGAATATTAACATCAACACAAGATCACTATTTGCCTCGCTCGTAAGTGAATATGGCGTGCCTGTCACAGCGCGCAGACAAAGTCGCCGCTGGTCTCAACGTCGTCTATGTCCGCATCGGTTTCGAAGTCCTCAAGATCCATGCTCCCTCCGACTAGAATCCCGCCAAGTTTCGGGATTTCCACCGGTTTCCGTGCCTCCTGAATTATGGCCAATATTTCGTCCAAGCTCTGCTTCGTGTCATTTGGCCCGTCAATTTGCAAGAGGCCGTTCCCATCGCCCATGAATTCCACAGGCAGGTTCTTCAGGAACCACGGATGCCTTTTAATCTCAGACATTGTTATTCTCTGTTCCGCAAGGCAACATCACAAAATTAGTACATTTATAAGCGAATTGAGGTCATCATTTGCTTGTCGCTGATCTTTGCTCAAGCTGCCTTAGAGGGCAGCGATCCGAAAAGACAGAACTCCTAACGAAACTACAGAAAGATAATTCAGATTGAACTCTCATGAGAGTGAGTTACCTTTTCAGGGTTGGCTACGAAAATTCGAGACAAGAGATGTTTACATTCAATGGAGACACGCACATAATTCGGGATCGAGTAGTGGACGCCGAGTATTCTCTGCATCAAGCCATTGCTCATTTTTAAGATCAAGCCCGAACGAGAGAATAGTTCTTGAAGACATCAGTGACCTTTGAACATGGATGATGGAGGTAAACCTGAATGGTCTTTCGGACGTTCCTTGGATCGTCTGGATCTTCGAAAGGATAAGCTCCGACCAGCATGACATACAAAGTAACCCCACAAGACCAAACATCTGCAATCTACAATAATCAAAGGAAAACTATGCTTAATCAACAAAGGACGATTAGGTCGCCTAACTAGGCTCCTACAATCGGCGAAAATTTTCAAAAAGGAAAATAAGAGGAGGACGAGGAATGAGGAGAGTTTCGATTATACCTTCCCATCGTATTCTTTTGTGGAGAAAACCTCGGGGCTATATAGGCTGGGGTCCCCACCGTCGATTTAGGTTGAGAATGCAATACTGATGACTACAAGCGAGACAGAGCAGTCAGCAACGACAAAATACAGCAATTACCCGAGAAGAACCACATAATTCTATCAGCAAAATGTTGCCTTTGAGTAGCCGAAATCACAAATTTAAGGCGCGGTGCGGGGCTCCATCAAGCAGAGTGTTTTCCAGCTTGAGATCCCTATGGCAAATTTGCTGCAACAAGACGGATTTTATACTGTATTGTCAGACATTCAGCTACAATAGGTGATGCAGATTGAGAAATTACAGTGAAAATCGCATTTAACGACTTGGAATGAAAGAGAATTGTTACAATTGAATGGCAGTAACTGACTCCTGATATGAGCTGCTGATAGAAAAATCTTGCCTAGCACAGAGACAAAAGAGAACTTCAGAGGCAGAATTAAGTAATTAACAATGCCATGTGAACTTTGAAGCAACCATCTTTGCCAGAAGCAAGAAAGTGAACATTCAACGGATCTAGAGGGAAAAGGACATCTCAGAAATTTTTTCATCTTTTCCGAAGTACCTCATCCTCACTGAATCTACCGGCACTACAAATTCTTTCGAATAATTCCCCGCCCGCAGCGTATTCCATGACGATAGCCAGATGAGTTTGGTGTGAGCAAGACCTGCAAAAACAATACTCACTTTGGTCGAAGTTCCAAATGTCATGCACTCTCGACACGAGGAAACAGCACAAAAATCCTAAAAATTATCGCACAGCAAGGGAACTTTTCCACAGCTGCCTTCACTAGTCGCAAAGAATATGGGCAGGAAAAAGTTCGCCAAAGAGAAAAGTCGCACGCTGTCATCGGTTTTCTACATTCACAAATCTTGCAGGAGCAAGCAAGCACTTAGGACCTGTATGACAACTATTCTGATCCGAAAAATTGATTCTAATTAGAATTGGCATTTTCTGATTCTGCTCCTTGAATGAGTTTTAGAGATCCTCAACGTTTTTGGTAATTATATAAAATTTCTATTTTAGATAGAGAAATAGTGGTGAGAGAACTAAAAGGGAAAAGTGAGAGATACGGGACTTTATACTGTTTTGTGTTTATGAAAATTGATTCTTTTTTTTTTTCAAAACAAATTTTTTTTTCTTTTTATTTTTGCTCCAAAACTGTTGTCGGGAATAGAATCTCCCTCGAAGGACGGCGAGGCTAAAACTGAATACCTTGTGGGGATCGACATCTTTAATTCCTATCAGTGAGTGGGAATAGCACAGATGGGACTGTTCAGAGGATGAGCCAAAAGGGGCAACCTTTACCAGCTAAACGGAGGGCGACAACAGCTGACGGAATGCAAGCGAGCGTTCAGTCGAGAAGAATACCAATTTCGCTAAATCAATCCCCATACATCAAGAGCCTCGCTCGAGGCCGGCGAGGCTCGAGCTAGTCGGATCTAGCCAGAAGAAAAGGGGAAAAACAAACAGAACTTGCTTGTCCTTACTCTCGCAGACATTTCTTCGGCACCAAGAAAGACAGGACGCAAGAGCTAAACCTGCCAAAATTAGCAAAATTACCTCCTTAAATCTAATAATATTCGGATGCTTAAGGGACCGGTGGTTCATAATCTCCCTCTGCACGTGCTGATCGATCTGCAACCAATAAAAGAAACCTCAAACCTAATCCTTACATAACCCTCTGTTTTCCAAGAAAACACCGACAAGAAACAGAACTTTCTGTAAAATTTATAACAGGCACAAAGTGCCGATGTCACGAGACCCAGGTGACAAATACAGAGGCAAGAAAAGCACCGTCGTGACAACAAAAAAGACCCAACCATAAATAAAGATTGACCAGGGGGTGAGAGAGACAGAGAGTTAAGATTACCTTCTGGCCTCTTTCAATGTATTTAACAGCGAAAAGCTCACCACTCCATCTGTCTCTGACGAGCTTGGCCACCCCGAAATTCCCCGACCCAATATCTTTCAGTATCTCGTAACGATCCATTTTTTCTTCCCTTCTGCTGCAGTAAAAGTCTTCCAGCGATGATCGAAACCTGAGAAGTTTTAGACAGCTAACTCAGAAGAAATCATGCGATTCCCAGTTCTGGGCGTGCCCGTCAAATCACCGACGTCTTCGAACAAGTGGCCGACTTTCTTGATGGGGACTAGTTTTGCGTGTGAAAAGCTTCTTCCTTTTTCTCGACGGCGGCTCGATTATTGGTGGGTGTGGACGGAGGACAAAGAAACAGAGTAGGCAGTTCTGGAGAGAAGAGAGAGAGGGAGGGAGGAAGACAGAACGCAGAGGAATTGACGAAGGAGGGACGTGTCGCAAGACGAGAGGCTTGACGTAGAACTGAACAAGTGGACATCGGATGTCGAACACATGGTTTGCTTTTTCATTTTCAGGTGGCCCACAGGTTCGATATAGTTAAAATCATTTATCGTTAATTATCTCAGTGAAAAAACAATTCTAGATAATGTTTTTTTTTGTCAAAATAGAAATGTTGTATTAATAGAATTTGTGTTGAAGCCCATCTTTCGGGAATTCTAGATAATGTTAAATAATAGAAAGGTGGATTTACAAATTTAATATGGTGGGCTCCGCGATTGATCTTTGTAGGGGTAATTGTAGAAGTAGTTTTAAATATATTGTACGGAAGCCAAGTACTACAAACATCATAAATTCATTATACAGATGTCAATTCAATCATAAGTCTTTTAATTTGATCATTTAACCCTAAACTTTTTTGAAGAATTTATCAATGTAGTCTTTTCAAGCAAAATTGACTAAGAATTGTTGACGTAGACTTCAGCCATCCTACGTAACATGATTGGTATTAATGTGAACAATTTTCAAATGTTTTCTGAATTTTTATTTTTTTTATTTCTTTCTTTTCTTTTTCCTTTATCTAGTTTCTTTTTTCTTTTTTTTTCTTTTGTAACATTCGACAAAACAATTTATAAAATTTAGGAAATATATAAGAATTATCTACGTAAAAACCGTTATGCCTCGGATGGCTAACGTCCACGTCAGCAATTTCTAGCCAAAATTTACTGGAACAACTATTTTAGAAAATCGTCAAAAAGTTTGGGAATCAATTAGCGAAATTGAAAGATTTAAGACTAAATTGGTATTTCATACAATGAGAAAATTACCAAAAGTAATCCTGAAATTTTTGACAATTTATCGGGACAATTCTTTCGGCTAATTTTAATCATTAGTCACGTACTTTGACACCGGCCATCCTGCAGAATGATTGATTTTGATATGGACAACTTATTTGCATTTTTTAAAGCTCTCATGAATTGTCATGATAGCGTGTTTAATTTTTTATTTTTTAGTTTTAGTTTTCTCGCTGTTTATTGGATAATGAGCTGATTGTCTCAACATCTCTTGTACTTAACATTACTTTATGCATATAATCGTTTTATAAACTTAACAGTATCTAAGATCTCAATCTTTATCTGTTCCTTTTTTTAATACTTGAAGGAGATGCAATTTGTTCCCACTCATGGGTAATGGATATGTTAAGTTACATCTTGCACAATGATGTGGCGAATTTTAAATTATGTGTTTTCTAACGATATTGAATGATAAGTTGAAGACCACCAAGGTGATTAACTTAGTGATAAAGTAAATGCCCACTTCCATGAGATCGCGAGTTTGACTCGTGTCGTGAGCGCATCTTTGAATGATCTGTGCCGCACAATTTCTTATGTGAAGAAACTTCCTAACACATTGGCAAGGCTACGTCACAAACGTTGGGGTGACGAGCTTGTTAATCTCGAACCTTCGAGTGGCGAGATTGTGCGGAGTATTATGGCTCAATCTTTATCTGCTCCTTTTTTTATTTAACATTTGAAGGAGACGCACTTTGTTCTTACCATGGGTAATGGACATGTTAAGTTACGTCTTGGACAATGATTTGGCAAATTTTAAATCGTGTGTTTTTTTAACAGTATCGAATGATAAGTTGAAGGCCACCGAGGTAATTACCTTAGTGATAAAAGTAAATACCCATCTTCCATTCAATCGAGAGTTTGATTCATATCGTGGACGCATCTTCAAACGGTCCGTACCATCTTCAAACGGTCCGTACCGCGCAATTTCTCATGTGAAGAAACTTCATGATATATTGGCGAGGCTGCATCCTAGCCGCTTGGGTGACGAGCTCAAGTGGCAGGATTGTGCGGAGTATTGTGGCTCAAACCAAATAACTTGTGGCGAGCGTAGGACTCTTATAGTAATGCGGAGAAGAAATCGCTAACGGTGATTATGTTTGATCTCGCCCTTTTATTGATAAAGAAAAGTGGTGAGTTGAAAACCTCTACAAGAGAAAAATACACCATAATCTGATATGTAACTTATGCCGCAGCACCATGGAATCGACCGAACATCTCTCCACACGGTGCCAATGGACTAAAACTATCTGGGAAGACCTGAGAGTCAGTATCGATACATCACCACAGAAAATCTCGAGAATTGAAAAGTGGATTTTTGAGGTTTTCACCGATAGCTCATGGATTTCGCAGAAGTTCGCAAGCCTACTTTGGCAAATTTGGAAGTCCCGCAGCTCTGTCATCTTTCACGGCAGCGAGACCTCCCCTCCGTCAACCACCACCGATGCACTAGTCATGCATAAGGATGAAATCTGTAACCAGAGGGAAGCGTCAAAAGAGGAGAAGGGCAAAACTTTAGGAGTTGGGAAGTGGATACCGCCGGATCGCGCTCAGAGGAAGTTCAACATTGACACCTCGTGGGTGGACGGGAAATCCGCAGCTGCGGGGGTCAGTATATGCAGAGATTGCAATGGCATCCTGGTTGACAGCTTCACTGTGTCGATCCGAGCAGACTCAGCAACCTTGGTGGAAACCCTAGCCGTGCGCCAGGCCTGAGACGACGTCCATCGGAAGAATCGAGATCTCTGAACGAAGCGAAAAAGGAGATAATCTAGTTAACTTGTACTTGCGAAAGATCTGTGTTTATTTTACCGAAACTTGAATGTTAATGAAAGTACGCCCCTTTTGACAAAAAGAACAATAAAAAAAAAAGTCGGGCAATGAACTTATTTCCTTCACACAACTAATCTATCTTAACAATTTGTGCAAGATTTGTAACCAAAAGTGAAATAAGCTACAAGTCTGCCTTCCTTAACTGAAATTCGACTTCCATCGCCCAAGTCTTTGAATTGCAATATGTGGTAATAATGCCAGCAATGCCTTATAGCATTTTTTTCACGAAAAATGAATGATTTGAAAAATATTTTTTTTAAATGGTCGTTATTGTTACTTATAAAAAAAATGAATTACCAAAAAGTATTTTCATCATGTTCGAAAAATTTTAAATGCAAATTGTTGTAAATCATGAAAATAATTTCTATTGATTAACTATTTCAAACGATATAAGAAATTATTTTTTTTAAGCATTCTTCAAATTGTTCATTCCCCGTAAAATAAACATACCCTTAACAACATGCAACCCGTACAGCAGATGATTTCGAAAGATAAGAATTTCCTTCCCTAATTATTCGAAAAAAGCGCTCAGACACGTGAGCGAAAGATAAAACGATTACACGTGTCGAAAAAGAAGCTTCGATCTGACGATCCATCGATTCTGATCAACAACGCGCGATGTCCAATCCGCATAGCTTCGGAAACACGAACAAAAGATATGGGTCGGACGATCATCCTTCAATGTTTCAGGGAACCATATATAGACAGACGAGAAATCGCGAATCAATTTTTTGCTAGTGTGTCGCATTGATCATTGCTGATAGCAACCGGTCTACTACATAAGAAATGGAAGAATGACGCAAGCAGTTCCTAAATTTTGATCCAATGTGGAATGTGATATTTGAATTTTAACTCAACGTGTAATGTCGTTACCGAATTTTTAAATTGTTCAACATGAAATATGGATTTCTGTTATCTAGTTAATTTAGTCCCTGCTTTATATAAAAATATCTTAAATGAATTAATGAAAACACAATATACTTTCGTGTAGTTGAAGAATTAAATTAAACGCAAACCAAAAGTTTAGAAGTCACGTTCAACAAATTAGAAGTTTGGAAATCACATTGCACAACAGGGCAAAATTCATGAATTATATTGAACAAATTAAAAGTTTTTGTGGGTTATATTGCACATTAGGCTAAAGTTTATGGACTAAACAAGAAATCATGGCATGCATTTGTCGCGCATGTGCTCGATAAATGTTAATCCTAGTTCGTGCGCGGCCGTTTTAGAATGAAATTACAATAGAGGATATCGGGGCGATTCGTCACGGGTTTAATACAATCGGAGCTTCTCATTTTCTCATCAGATGTTTCGGCCCGATCCGGCGCTAGAGAGAGAGAAAATTTTCCTTCGATCGCGTCTTTATCATTTGTTGTCTTCCCCCACAATTCCGGACCGTGACCTCCCGGGGGGGGGGACGTCGACGTTCCTTGATTCTTAAGGTCGCACCATGCTCTGTCCGGTGCACATCATGGTCGAAAGGACATGCGATGTCGTCGTCTTCGAGAAAATTGACGTTACGGGGTGCGGAGGGTCCGCCCTCTTCCCGCTTGTGGGGCCATTTTCTTTCCCGGCGAACGATTGGAAACGGAGGGAATCCCTCCAAACACCAATCACGGTGGCGCCCACCCCCCCAACTCGGTGGCCGTCGCCTTCTCTAATTATTCCCCACCGTCCGTGTTTGCGAAACTTCGTGCGTTGCCGATCAGAATCGATGGACCGTCCGATCGAAACTTCTTTTTCGACGAGTGTAATCGTTCCGTCTTTCACTCATTACCACATAAAATTTTTCCCCATTTTCCTCTTTGATGCTTCCCTTGGGTTATGGATTTCATCCTTATGCATAACTAGCGCATCGGTGATGGTTGACAGAGGGGAGGTCTCGCTACCGTGAAAGATGATAGAGTTGCGGGACTTCCAAATTTGCCAAAGTAGGCTTGCAAACTTCTCTCTCTCTGCAAAATCCATGAGCTATCGGCGAAAACCTCAAAAATTCGCTTTTCAATTCTCGAGATTTTCGGTGGTGATGTATCGATATTGACTCTCAGGTCTTCCCATATAGTTTTAGTCCATTGGCATTGTGTGAAAAGATATTCGATCGATTCCGGGCGGGCGTTGCAACACAGAGTACATATCGGATTAGGCAGTATTTTTCTCTTGTAAAGGTTTTCAACTTTGCCATTTTTCTTTATTAGTGAAAGGGTGAGATCGGACACAATACCATTAGCGACTTCTTCTTGGCGTCACTATAAGAGTCCTATACTCACCACAAGGTATTCGGTTTGAGCCATAATACTCCGCACAATCCCGCCGCTCGAAGGTTCGAAATTAACAAGCTCGTCACCCCGATGCCTGTAATTCTTCCTTCAATATTGTCCTTCCATTAATTCATTTTCAAGATAATATTAGCCATTTTTATCTAAATCAAGGATTGACCAAAAATATATATATATAAATCAGGGATTAAATTAAGCAGATAACAGAAATCCACGTATTATATTGAACAATTTAAAAATTCGACAACATTACACATTAAACTAAAATTCAAATACCACATTTCACGTCGAATAAAAATTTAGAAATTATTTATGTCATTTTTTCATTTCTCACGTAGTAGACCGGTTTGCTATCGGCAATGATCAACGCGACACACTAGCAAATTCTCCGTTTCTCGTCCGTTTGTATATGGTGCACTGAAACATTGAAAGATGACCGTCCGACCCATTGCTTTTGAACATCAATCTCTTGCCTCAACAAACGACTGATCCCTACGCGTGAAATATTCAAGTTACAAGCCCTTTACATATCGACCGTAGCAATACAGAGAAGCAGCGTGCGATTCACCGATTGCTAACGGCATACCTCTCTTTAAGTATGTACACGAAGAGCTACAGGGAACCTCTCGCGCGGTCATGTTCTTTCTTATAGCTCGTACCCCGGGAATCTGGAGCTCTCCGCCTGGACGAGATCGAACCAGAGGCAACCGCTCCGGCGAGCCCTTGGTAAAGCGAGAAGGCGTAGTCCGCGACCTGTGCGTGCCCCCCGTGCCAAGAGCTTGTTCGCATTGTGATAGAGGAAGCTCGCGAACACTCTGGCTCTGTCCTCGTAGATTCTCTCCCGTGTCAGGCGATTAAAGCGAGAGGAAGGCGTACGCGTTCCCCGAAATGCCGTCGGCGAGCCCACTTTCTTCACGAGCCCATTCTTCCACACAACTTCCCCTGCCTCTATGGCGGCGTCGCGAACTCTCTGTCATGTGGAAACGTCTGCAGAGACCAAAGGAGTCGCATTATATCAATCGAGAGCCACTTCACGACTTCGTTCTTACACAATTTCTTAGGATTAATTGCTTTATGATCATGTTCAACTTATTTGAGGAAATACATGATAAAGATGTTCCAAGTGAACTGAAGACGTCGATTGAACACGGCATCAGCACAGTTTACCGATGTCATAATTTCGACGAAAATGCTACTAACCTGTGATGCCTTGCATAGAGTTATTGCCATGCCCGTCGCACCGTGAGACCACGGAACCAGTTTGTCCCTCGGGTTCCTTCGCTCGAGGGGTAATTTCCACTGTTCGGAAACCTCTTGCTCATCATGTACCTCAAAGTCCCTTGACATCCTCGACGTACTCTTCGCAGAAGAGGGAAGTGAAGCAACAGATGCAAAGATTCCAGGCAAGGCCGTTGGCCGCACCCAAGTACCGGGTCCCATGCCATCTGTACATCAAGGGGCACGTCACGATATCAGCCGCACCGGCCCTGCCCCCAGCCAACACGGCATCGACGATAGGCATCAGTAGATCGTTCGACACCATCCCTCGTCCCAGGTTCTTGTTAAGAAACAGAGCTGCCCACAAGAAACCAGCTCGGCCGTAGAGAAGGTCGTACGACATCCCAAAACCGCCCTCCTCGGGTCCAACCGGGAGAGCCCTCTCTTGGGCCACCTGCATCGATGGCCAAAAAAAAAAAAAAGGCCAGAGTGTTTTTTTGGTCAGGTGACTGATTATTGACTTATCCTGCTCAGTAAGGACGATGGAAGTAAATGACAGCACCATGAAAAACGGAATTGGGAAATTTCGACTCCATGAGAGCAATTAACTTATTACATCATTACGTCCTCTGTTTTATTGAAACTGTGTCGAGTTCAGAACAATGCAAGCGCGAGAAGCGCTGCGCTATTTGACAAATCAACTGAGTATACCTACGGTAGCTTGATGCATCACAAAACCTGAAACAACCAAATGCCGAGACGAGCCGAAAAAAACCGGACTACAGGAAATCCATTCCAACAAAAATTTTTGAAAGCACGGTTCCAGTTACGTACCAACATTTTACCTTAACTTCAGGTCATGAAATTTGAACCTCTATCCTCGTATCCCCAACACAATGTCTCACCATTAGACAGGGCGCCTAGCGGACAAATACCATTTTTCTCCCTTTAATCCCTTTCCTTAGCTTGCCATATGAATGAAATATCTGTTCTTTTCCGCTGTAAATTCATTTCATCTTCATGTCATGTACCACTTCTAGTGGTAATTCCAAGGTTTACCGGACATCATTTGATATGCACTCGTCACGAAACAGGCGAAAAAATCAACGAGGATATTAAAACAGAGCTGGCAAACACAAGCGATTCCCTTTTCTAGCATCAACGATTCCAACACCTTCACTATCAAAGCTGGTCCTGATCCTCCACAATCTTGGGAACAGCTTTCGAAAGCGATTTATCACGTGTATCAAATCCTAGATGGTCCTAAAAACAGATGTTACCAAAAGACGTGCGCCGCTTCTTATGACGAGATATCGAGGAGAGGAAAAGGATGATTTGTTCCGATTAACGCAGTAGTAACATACCTCGAGGAAAAGGTTGAGGAACATGTCGCGCCTTTGATGGTCCCCCATAAGATTGGCAACCACCGCGCCCACCGCGAACACCCCTCCTTTACCACACAAAAACGTCACATGCCTGCGTCAATCATTTTTTGTTTTCCCCAGTTAGCTAAATCCTCAAAAGGAAAAAACTTATATCTGCAGAAATATCAGCATTTAACTCATCTATGCACATATATCTCAAAGAAACTCCAGTTCAAAAGAAAATATCAGACGCTAGATATTTTTTTTTTTAATTTCACCCAGAATTCATAGATAGAAAAGCACTGTGGGCGAACTTCACAATCAGAGGAAAAGGAAGGACGTATTTTATCTATCCCAGTGCGTCACGAACCAATTTTATTGCTTCCACCTGACTCTTTTTAGAGAAGAAAGATTAAAGCAATCATTATGAATATTTGTGATATACGGATTAGTTTGTTACAGTTATGTCTTATTTATTTTTGGGTTAATACTGCAAAAAAATCCCAAACTAATATACCTACGACAAATTTGCTCTAAACTATTTTTTTTACCACGAAGAACCCCAAATTGGTAAACCTATGACAAAATAACCCCAAACTATTTTCAATTTGGTATATCACATAAAAAATTTCTTGTTCTGCTCCGTAAAGAGCAATAGCGTGGACCATAAGTGTAGTTATTCTGCAAAACAAGAGACAGAATAACCTCCTCCTCCGCTATTGTGTATTGACGGACATTTTTGTCCGAATCAGGCAAGGTTTCTGCAATCTTCTCTCTCTCTCTTCATAAGAGCGTCTCTGCACAATCTTGGGTAATTCAAAAATGACTGAAAATGATACACGCGACTCACCTCGTGGAAGCACGCGCCGCGGAAGCGCACGCATCGACGATCTCGGCTGACAAACGCAGGTCGCTCCGGTCGCCGGTGGCCCCGTAGGACCTCAGGCACAAGAAGGCCGTCCCGAGCAGCCCCGTGTACGCGGTCGGATCGCCCGCACCGCCCTCGAGCCACGTCGCCCGTACAACCTGATTCAATCAGTTCCGGCACACACACACACCATTCCATGAGCTCCAAAATTCAAGTTCTTCACACGAAATATCACAAATCAATCATATCTCCAAACTTCGTTTTCTTCATCGACACGGAAAAAAAAAGTACGGCTTCTTCTGTCCGTCCGTACGTATTCGATGGGCTTAATCCGGAAGCACAATGTACACGGGCCTCGTCCCCGTCGTTACCTGGTCCTTGAGAGAGACGGCCGCTCGGAGGAAGGTCTCTCCGGGGAGGGACAGGTTCGGACCCCTGGGATCGACGGGGAGGACGGGTCCTCCCCGTTCGATGCTGCCGCCGTCTTCGTGGTTGTCGTGAGAGGTGAACTGCACGGCCGACGATGACATCTTTCGCTCAGTCGCTGCCCGTCCCGGAAGCAAACACCCAGAACTCAGTGGCCTCTCCGCTTCCCGCCGATTCTCTTAACCTCGGCTTCGCTTGGTAGAGCGAGGAAAGCACAGTGGGTCGAATGAAAATTACTCGAACCCGACCAAAATCAGACAGAGAGAAGCACACGCAGACACAGAGACAGAGAGGACGAGCCCGGTGCGCATGAGTTGTGGAGCTACTACGTTCATATAACACGTAATCCCCGTTTCGGAATTCGATTAATCAGTGGATTAATCACCCATCATCCGAGTTAATTATTTGATTAATCAATGAAGGGATCCGCGACGAGAATCTCGTGTGCGGTTCCCTGAAAAGTGTCACGTGGTTTTCTCGGGGTGGGCGACGGTGGCAGTTGGTTTTGGTTTCGGTTTCGGTTTCCAGAGCATTCTGATTTTTTTCCCATCGGACCGTACGGACAAAAGCCAGCTTCCTTAAAATCTAAGCCAAGGCCCATTTGCCACCAGTGGAATTACAGGGAAAAAAAAAAGCCAGCAAAAAACTTCAAATTATACTCATTATGATATGTTTATATTGATTTTTTTTCATAACATCAAAAACCCCAACCTATATCTTCAACTTTTTCTTGTGACCTAAAAAATCTCAAAATTGTGCCAATCTAATACATTTACCTTCCATCAAAGTTCTATCTAATCTAAAATAGTCCCGTGGGCAGAATTTTGGGTGTCATAGGAAAAAAAGTTTAGTGTTAATTTGCCACGGGAAAGATAGGTTGGAATTTTTGGTAGCTTTTGCACTACATAAAATTACCAAACCACATAGTGACATGCACCGAGAATTTCTCCAGAATTTCAAGAATCCAATGAAGCCAACGAAGATCGAAGTTAGTCCTCTTCCGTGCTGTCATCATCGTTTTCCCACCATCTGTTAGAATTTGAAACCGGGTCACTTTTTTTAGCAGTTCGTTTGACAATTGAAGCTTCTTTTGTTGGTTCAATCAAGACGACCTCGCCATAGGAACAACCATGAATGACAGTTTCTCCGATTGCAGAGGTTTAGAGCAGGTACTGAGGGCAGCTCAATGTCACTCGCTGCTTAATATTCACAAGATGAGTCGGAAGTGGCGAAAAACTCGACCGAACGTACTTCGACATCGCCTGATCGCAGAAACAATTAATCTACAAGGAAGGACGGGTATAATACACTGTCGAGATCGTTTCGACATCCCGAGGAAGTTCGTTTAGCTTGCATTAGAAGGGAGTGACTAATCTAGTGATGACTCTTCTCTGCGTAGCTTCGTCTCCGTATAATGTCCGAGAATCTATGAAGCAACGCTCTCTTTCTCCTATGGAGTCTTTCGTTCTCCAAGTCGTCGAAATGCTGCGAATCCAGACTGTCCACATCCTCCGTGTTCATCGTCTCGCCATCGCTCGTGAAAGCCGAGGATGACTTCTTCCTGTGATGGGTGGCCGAGCCTGGAGAGTCCATGACGTCGAAGATCGACCCTTTGAGTGGATCGATATTCTCGGGGCTGTCTTCATCCTCGTCGCCGTCATCGTCTTCTTTCTCCTTGCTCTCAAGGTTATCACTACTGTCCTTGTGTCTAGGGTGGTGGTGGTGGTGGTGGTGGACTATTAGTTCCTTCAGATTGAAGCTGAAAGCCTTTCCAGTCTCGTCCCTTCTTTGTGTTCCTTCTCGCTTGACGTGTTGGAATTCAAAGCCTTGGATTTCCTCGCAATCTCCTTATCGTCCGTCTTCATGTCCTTCTCGGAAAGCATCTTCTTCAACTCCGTGATGTTCTCCATCGCTGCGGCCTCGTTGATCCTGAGGCTCTCGATCTCCCGGCTGAGGAAGTTCAAAGCGTCGTCCTTCTCGGCCAGCTCGTCCTTGAGCTGCGAATTCTCAGCTCGGGCGATGCTGGCTGCTTCCTTCGCTACGCTTGCTTCGTTCAGCGCCTGCTTGAGTATGTCGCGAAGCTTGATGTTTTCCTCTCTCGATGATTTGACCATTCGATCGGCCGCCCTCAGAGACTCGGTGAGTCTACCGGTTTCCTGTTGAGCCGCTGTCTTTTCGTCTTCGGCTCTTCTGATGCATCCCACAAAGCCTGTCTCCTTCCCATTCCATGCCAGGAGTGATTCTTCAGCCTCTAACCTCAGCCTCTCACTAGTGTTCTTGTATTGCTCCATCTGTTTCCTTGACTCATCTAAGAGTTCTCCGAACTTGTCTTCGGTGTTCTTCAACTTCTCCGTCAACATTTGGCTTCCCCTCTGCAATGCTCGAGGTCGGCTTGGGTCACGTCGAGCTTCAACTTCACCTGATTGGTCTCCGTTGCTACCTCCTTCAATGCTAAGGCTAAATCGTCCATCGCCTTCTTGCTGTTCTCTTCTGCTTCGTTCGCCGATTTCAGCTCGTTCTGAGCTTGCCGATCTCGTCCAGGAGGCCCTGGACCTTTGAAGAAGCGTTCTTCTCACCCTCCTGGGCACGAGAAAGACTTTCCTTTGTCGATTGAAGCTCGGGCCGGAGGCTTTCAAGGCTCACTTTGGGGAAACATTGTCCTTGAAGCAAATTCTCGAGACGTTGGCGGCTTTACCATTTTGCCTCGGCTGCTCCTCGAATCTCCCCAGTTTCTCTCGTAGCGAACCAACCTCGAGCTTCGCCTCCTCAAGCGAAATTTTGGCTTGCTCGAGCTGCTTCGTCAAGGCAACCATGGACTCGAAAGTCTTCCCTTCCGATTCCTTTCCGTTTCTCAGTTCCTCCTCAAGCTCCCGAATCCTCCTCTCGCTTTGCGAATCCGCCTCAGCCTCCACGCCGCTGGCATCGCTCAACTCCTCTTCCAACTTCTCCAATGCAGCCTCTCTGTCTGCCAATTTGAGCTCGAGCTGCTTCACCCTCGCGGCTTCGACCCTCAACGACTCCATCTCTTTCTCCTTGACCTTCAGCTCTTGGCTCGCATTGGCCAACAATTTCTTCACCGAGTTGAGCTCCGCGTATATCCCCGGCACTTTCCGAGCCGCAAACGCCTCGGTGAGCCTTGAGTTGGCCTCGTCGGTCGCCTTTCGCGACTCTCTAAGCTCAACGACCATTTGATCTCTCTCGTCCTCAGCCTCGTTCAATCGTTCCCTCAAAGTCCTCAGCTCCTCCATGAGCTCCGCCATGTCCTGCTGCATCCCTGGAGGTTCTCAGGACCCTGTTCTGCACTCAAAAGCATTCATCTCAACAATCGAAACCTTGTCAGGAAATTTTCTGGGAACCTGCCTCTCCATTAGATAGACAACTTCCATTGACCTAACGACCATGCCATTACAAACCTGTCAATTTCCCTAACAAACGCCGAGCTTATAGTAAGTAATGCTACTCATTATGACACCGACGCAAACGCGCCACGGCTCTGGTCTTATCATTTCCCAGGAAAATGTCATATTAACGAAGTATGTGCCGGAAAAAAGGACGCGAATTTGTACCTCAAATGTCAGCCACTTTCTTTCGGGACTTTTGGCGGAGAAAAACAACAGAGATGTACTTGCTTCCGACTTCAACGTATGTTCCGATCGCGAAGAGGTTTGGTCCCAACAAAATTCCACGGATTCGACAACCCAATACGGAAAACAGTAAGAAGACTAATATTGCAAGGACAGCAAAGTCGCAGTAGGATGAAACTGGAGATGATTCGAAACACCCGAAAGAAGGTGAAATCACATGTAACTTCTTGGAAGATTTGCAGAGAAGAAAGCAAAGATGGGGAAAGGCACATAACACGTTCTCGCTTCAAGATTCGGTTGATTCGTTACAATGTGAGCTTTCTAAGTATGGGAGATCAAACAAAACAGAGGCCAGAATGGCCCAAGCATATGCCGGATTTCGCCGGTAAATTGAAGAGATGTTAGAGAGAGAGAGAGAGAGAGAGAGAGAGAGAGAGAGAGAGAGGAAACGGCCGAACTTGGCGGGGATTCCATTAAGAATATAGGGACAAAGAGAGAGACACACACACGATGCAACGACGACAGTTTTGGCATTCTGTATCGTCCGTCGTTGAAAGTGGAGTCAACGTTTCATTAGCCTCCACCCTTGTCTTCCTATTATTATTCAATCTGATTTACGGCAACGTTGGAACATTGGAATCGCGCCAAGTGACGCGATCCGAGGTTGTCCAAGATTTAGTTTTTTTTTTTTTTTTGTTCTAAAAAGATGCGTCCAAGATTTAGTTGAAATAGACCTGTCGAATGAGTAAATTGATTTGGATTGAGTTTGGATGATGTTGAAAATGATTAAATCCATATTGACTCATTTAAATCATTCTGACATATTTACATGCAACACAAATTTAGTGACATATACCGGACCCAACTCATATCTGATACATACCCAACCCGGCACATGTTAATAAAACACCCTACATACTTGATCTAATTTGTTGTACTTCGCCGACAAAGTATAGTGACGGGCCAACGACCTACGACTAGCCGACCACCGACGATCGACAACGAACTGACCAATGACTAACGACGTTCGGCGACCAGCCGACCCCGACGACCAATGGACCACTTGTGATGATCAGCGATCGACGACCAACCAATAACCGACCGACCACCTGGGATGATTGGCGACTGGCCAATCACCTGCAGCAACTAGCGACGATTGGCGACTACAGGCAACTAATGACCGTCTAGACCCCGGCGAGCTCGAGGCTTGAACTTGCTTGTGGCTATCACCGACCAATATACATCTTGTAACAGCAATCAAAAATTTAAAAAATCAAAAATTTGTTTATGACTCACTTAAATAGTTCGGTAAACCCACTTTAAATTATTTAAAACCCATTTACACTCACTAAGTGTTAAGTATTTTTTTTACTGCCCCTTTAAGTTTATTTTTAAATTAAATAAAACTTATTTATGAACCATCCTATTAATATTTGAAACTATGAATTAGACCGTTTTGCCACCTTTAACTCGGGGTGAATGATGTTTTGGTGGATTGGCTTTGACATTACTCAATGCAATTTTTTACGTTATAAATACATAGACCGTCAAATGGATAGGTCAAATCATCGCCATAAATAATGTCTAATCCAATAGTCCCATTTAATTTAAGAATGACCCATTTATTGCAGATGCTAATTTTAGTGGACATATATACTCCCCGACCCTATTCCTTACCTATACTTTCATATTAATCAAATCTAGAAAAACTCATATTAAAACTAGAAGGTGAGACCAAGAAGTGTGAGTGATCGGCGAGATCGAGTGACTAACGAGAGAGAAACAAGACAAAGTCATAAAGTTGGTCATCACTAACTGTCTCTTTAATATTTGCCATTCGTGCTAATTACGTCCTTTAAGCATCGTTAATTAATCAGCTAATTTAACTTAACAAACGAAAGAATTAAAAACTAAAAATAAAGCCAAAAGTTATATCGGCTTGATTAGTGAAAGTGTGGAAGCTATACGAAAACGTTATCCCGGACATTTGCTTAGAGATTGAAATTTGAATTCTACTTGTGCCGACATTTTAAATTACTTTTTCGTTTGCTTCCTGGCCGCATTCTTCTCAACAAAGCCCTCATTAGACCCATAAAACAAAGCCGCATCTCAACAGGGGCAAGGCAAGGTCACCATCTTTCTTTTTTTTTTGTCAAAAAGTCCACCATTTAGTGGCCATGTTATTCGCTTTTCTTGGGATGGATAGGAAAGGTAGGCCAATTTTCAAAGTAAGAACAAAAAAAAAAAAAAAAAAACGCCGTCTAGTGCCGTCGGCTATACTTTGGACATATCCGGGCGGCTCTTAATGATGACGTAGGCATTAGGGTGGCCCTGGGATCTTCTGTTCTTTCCTCGATCACTCGAACCCGCTTTCCACTGTGACCTAGGCTTTTTTGGCTCAGAGGCTTTAGTCCCCGCAGCGCTTTTATTGCTACGATCCAGACTTGGGGGGGGGGGGGGGGGGGGAGGG
>JAGVVM010001850.1:0-18083 GCA_019149425.1 Psidium friedrichsthalianum
TTTTGACCATAGTCACGAAAAACGAAACCAACGCGACAAGATTCATTAACAAAAGATGATGCCATAGTAGTAGCGTGCTCCTAAGGACTTTTTCCTCTCATCGGAGAACGCCGCGCTTCTGGGTCCCGATGACTTCAGAGGTTCCTTCCTTCAATGATCAATCTCTATATTAGCGGCTACAACATCTGCTATCATTACATTAGCCGCTCCCACGGGCTCACTCATTCTTGTACTCCTCAAGCAAAGCAGCGGGGGAAGCTCAAGTACTTTAAGCTCAGTATGCTCCTTATAAGCTTCCAGCAAAATGCAAGAACCACTAACACCAGTTCCCATGAAGAAGAGCGGTTTAACTTTCAGTTCTGGTGCATAACGTCGCGGCCCCAATGAGGAACGTCGCTTCTGATGTTCAGCTCACAACCTTCTCAACAAAGCGAAAACTCTGCACACTTGGCGTTAGAAGCCAGAAAGCTACCCTGCAGGGCTTAGAGGATGTGTTGTTTGGACCACCAAGACGAGCTCTAATAAGGTCCAGAGCCTACATGAAGAGAATCAGATATCTTCTTGAGTTGTTAGGTGATTCCCTACGAGGCCTACAACCGCCGCAATTTCAATGTAGGCTCGCGGGAGGATGAGGGGGGAATAGTGAATGGGTTTCGTCAGGACTACCGTGTTGCAAAATCAAAATTTTGAGGTGCACGCTCTTGGGGACCGGACTTAGGGATGCACACATGGGATGATGCGGATTAGTTGACCAGGAGTGTGAGAGAAGAAGAGTATTTAGTGATGAATATGTTTACACCAAAAAATGACCGAATTATTGGCAACGCACGGGCGCGAAGAATTGAAGCAACCGGCTTTCAAGAGCAACCATTTGAGATAATATTTGGCATGAAGAATCACGCAGAAGCAATGCATTAGGAAGAATGAAGACAAAAAGACTCCACATGCATTAATGGAGGCAATTCGGGAAGAATGCATTCGGTAAAGAATGAAGACAAAAGACTCCACATGCATTAATGGAGCAATTCGGGAAGATTGCATTCGGGAAGCAAAGGAGGAGTCATAATGATGGTGGGGTCCACATCTCTAAATAACACATTTCCACCAAGCACCAAGCACCATCTCTTCGTACGTACATGGAGCAATCCCGAATGAAGAAATGCATGGGAGCAATCCCGAATGAAGAATTTCAGTGGAGCAAACCCAAGAAGAATAGGGCACGTTCATGAGGAGCATTCGGTGAAGCAAATGGAGCAGTTATGAAGCAGGGCACGTTCATAAGAAACTGCTTTAAGCAGTTATGATGGACACATTTATAGGAAACCGCTTTAAGCAGTTATGATGGAGGGCTTATAAATACTAATATTCATCAAGTGAAGAAGCCCCCCCTTCTCGGCAAAACACAAATTCAATCTTCATGTATCTTTATTTTCAGCACTTTAAATTTATCGTTCATGTATCTTTATCTTTTCTTAGCATTTTAAATTCATCTTTCATGTATTTCATCTCTTTTAGCACTTTGCGATTCCTTTAGATGTAGTTATAATTTTCAGATTCTCGTCGTCGAGTCAAACTCCGACATGAATCTTTATCATTGGTGCTACGTCGTCGAGTCAACTCCGCATAGTACCGTCGTTTTTTCCATATTGCCTGAATATTTCCGATCCGAATCACCACGAACTTGGTTTCCTTCAATTAAAACCGAAAAGTCACTTTCGGTGAAAAGTGTTTCGTTACGGATTAAATTCCACGAAACAGAAGGCTAACGCGGAAGTGGCCAAGAAATGATAAGGAAAAGAAGGCGACACATCTGGTTGATAAGATGTTCCTGGGATGCAGCAGCCAATGGGGATACCGAAAGACGAATAGGAGCAAAGGGCTTACTGGGAGTGCTTGGCTTTGTATGGAAGTTGAGGAATGCAGGGCTTGCTGTTCACCAATGGTGGACTTGAGACAACCTTGAATCAACCTCTCGGTTAGATCTTCAGATTTCATGGGTGGGTCTTGTGGTTAATCCAGAAAAATGACAACAGTGTAGCCACAGATATTATCTGTGCACGTTTGAGGCGTCTTGCGAGGAATGGCCAGAAGTAGTCCACCTTCTAATTCAACTCCCGCACGTAACGCCGTTGCTCTTCGCTGAAAAGGACCGAGATCGAGTCACGCTTGTTCTGTCCGTCGTTGGATCCACCGATGACGACGTCCGCAGCCCTGCCAGCAGCACGCCGTCGTCCGTCATCTCTCTCTAGGCCGTCGCGCCGCTGCGATGCAGTGAATGGGAGTTTTTGATCAGCAGCCCCCGCAATCAGTGGGTTAGTTGCCATTAAAGCGAGATTGACAGAGAGAGATAGAGTTTCGCTCCTGGCTCTGCCAGCTCTGCTACGCTGCGATGCAGTGAATGGGGAGTTTTTGATCAGCAGCCCCCGCAATCAGTGGAGTAGTTGCCATTAAGCGAGATTGACAGAGAGAGATAGAGTTTCGCTCCTGGCTCTGCCAGCTCTGCTACAGTGGAAAAAGAACTCCCCTGACGGTGAATGATCATCCTTTTTTCTTGGCCTCCTCTCCCCAATGTGTTGTGGCTGCCCTTTTCTCTCCATATTGCCCACAATCATTCGTCTCCTCCATCATGGGTCCCTTTTTTTTGTTTATTCTCCTTTTACCACCGAAAGCCCTCGTCCAATTTGTGGGTGGCCTCTGATATGTTTCTTCTTTGTTTGTTTCTCCACCGAGCTCTCATCTTCCTTTTTTTTTCTTTTGATCTTTGTCTGCCACTCCTCCCATCCCGACACAGCTTCTTCTGTGACTTTAGCGTGCTGCTTCACTAACTCTTCCTTGGCGCTAATATTCAGAAGCGCGGTAGATAATTTCTCTAATAGAGTCCGCATACCCTCACCTACTTCCTCATCCGCAACTGCAACCTTAGATGTGACTTCTTGAGATTGACCGCTATGCACGGGATATGCCTGAATATGTTCATCATTCTGCTTGTTTGAACTTCGGCGAACTTCTCCACGAGCTCCTCTCTTTTGACCTAATCAGCTTCCTTTTCATATCTCTCCTACAATGTACACCAGATTGCTCCATTACCAACCTCACTGAAGCGGATTTTTGGCGAGCAGGTCTTCTGTATTTGAAGCTTCCTTGAGAGCTACTTTGGCTATGTGAGCACTAGCTTGTCTATTGCGGTACTTGGTTCAAATTTTGACCAAAACCAGTCACCTTTGGTTCATCACGAGGGGAATGAGGAACGATCTTTTGTTGGTAGGGCTCCTCTGTTGCCGCCATATGACTCATTGGTGTTCCTCTAAAGGCATGGAAACTTTCCCCCCCAAGAGATCAGTCCCTTTCTGCTTTTCTCTTTTTCTTTTTTTCAATCACCGAAAGTCCCCCACTCGAAAATGTCCTCTACCAGCTCCTTTCCTTTCTTCTCGGCTCTGACTCTTGTGTCGTGACAATTGGAGACCTGCTCACCGAAAGAAAAACCCTTGCCCTCTTCTTCTTTCTTTCTTTTTTTTTTGTGATGAGACGTGCACGATCATGCTGGTTAGGACTTCTTATTGGCAATTTGGTAGCCTCTGTGCACGACTTCATTAGCTCAGGATAATCTCCCATATCAATCAGCATAGGAGCACTAACATAGGGCGCAGCACGGACAAATAAAATGGTAGACATAATCGTCCAAAAAGCTATCGGTACTCATTGTGACCGTAGATCTATATCTTGGGAGAAGACCCCATGACCGTGACTTGATTTGGTTTAACCCCCGATACCAGCATTTCGAGAAAAAGCGCAAATGATAAATTGATTTCGGAAAACCGAACGCAATAACGGAAAGTACACCATCAGGCCATTCAAAAAATTTAGACTATTAGAGGACAATGTCACGACTCCAGAAATGCAGAAATCGAAAATTACAGAGCTAAAATGGATTTTCTATAATTTTTTCAATTAACCTGAAAATGGGATTAACAAAATAATTCTCGATTTCAAATTAATTTTTGCAGATTTTATTTGGCCAAATGAAGAGAAAATTAAGAGAAAAATACTGACTATTTTTTCATATTTTTGTGGCCTCAAATGCCATTTTCCCGAATTTTCAAATATTTTTGTATTTTTGGAAAAATATTTAAAAAAATACTGAAAATATGGAAAATCATTTTTTGGTCAAAATGGTTCCTTAGGCTTAGCCAAGGTCTCCGAAGTTGATTTTTTTAATTTTATGAATTTTTATGGATTTTCTATTGATTTTTGAAAATAAAAATGCCGAAAAATACTGAAAATATGAAAAATCATTTTTGGTCAAAATTGGTTCTTTAGGCTTGGCCAAGGTCCCCAAAGTTGATTTTTAATTTTATAAATTTTTATGGATTTTTTATTAATTTTAAAAGAAAAAGATCATTAAAAATCAGGTGTCAATACTATCTACAAGAATAAGGGGGATATTCAGAACTGTTGCAATTATAGAGGCATTAAGCTTATGAGCCATATAATGAAATTGTGGGAAAGAGTTACTGAGTATCGTTTGAGAGTAGAAACCAAGGTCTCTGTAAATCAATTTGGATTTATGTCAGGAAGATCTATCATGGAGGCTATCTTCTTAATACGATAGTTGATGGAGAGATATCGAGAAAGAAGAAGGATCTACATATGGTGTTTATTGACCTCGAGAAGGCATATGATAGGGTTCCAAGAAAAGTTTTGTGGTGGATTCTTGAAAAGAAAAAAGTACTCTTAAAGTATGTAGAGGCAATCAAGGATATGTATGATGGTGTTACTACATGTATGAAGGCCTGTAATGATACATCAAGTTATTTTCCAATCACAGTGGGTTTACATCAAGGTTCGGCTTTGAGTCCTTATCTTTTTGCACTAATTATGGATGACCTAATAAAAGATATCCAAGATGAGGTGCCGTGGTGTATGCTATTTGCAGATGATGTTGTGCTTATTGATGAGATCAGGGCTGGGGTTAGTGCTAAATTAGAATTATGGAGAAACACATTAGAGTCCAAAGGATTTACGTTAAGTCGGAGGAAGAAGGAATACATGAAGTGTGAGTTCGCCATAACAAGAGGAGATGATCAAGAATCCGTGGATATGCTTAGACAGGAGGTACCTAAGATGCTTTCAGATATTTGGGATCAATTTGCAAAAGAGATGAGAGATTGATGAGGATGTTAGCCATAGAATCAAAACAGGTTGGATGAAATGGCGCAGTGCATCAGGGTTTTTGTGTGATCATAAAATCCCTCTTAGGTTAAAGGGAAAATTTTATAGAATAGAATAAGACCTACAATGCTATACGGAGCCGAATATTGGCCAGTACAGAAGCAACACGAGCATAAAATTGGGGTAGCGGAAATGAGGACGTTAAGGTGGATGTGTGGTCATACAAGGATGGATAAGATAAAAAATGACAATATTTGACGAAAAGTTAGAATAGCACCGGTGGCAAAGAAGATGAGAGAACATAGATTGAGATGGTTTGAACATATTCTTCGTAGGCCCTTAGATGCTCCGATAAGAATAGAAGTATGTTATCGAGAGCACGATATGAAGAAAGGACGAGGTCGGTCGAAACTTATTTGGGGGAAGGTAGTAAGACAAGATTTAATGGAGTGGGAAATATATTGGCATACGGTCAATCTTAGGACGAAGTGGAGGAAAGTTATCCACATTATAGAGGGTAGGATTTCTTATATTCCAAAGTGTCCTATTTAGTCCCTTTCTATTTATTTATATTTATTATTTTGGGGTACCCATGTTTTTGCTTTTATTTTAGTATATTTTAAGTTTTTTGTTTCGAGTTCATCGACCGCCGACTCCAATTGATTTGAGATAAAGGTGATGTTGATGTTGATGTATTATGTCCTTCTAGTTCTTACCTTCTGTTGCATAGATTTCTGTAAGGAGTTAAAAAGAGTTAGATTCTATTGAAGGACGTGTTTTCTGTATCTTGTATATTTGAATAAAGATAACAGGCATGAGCTATTGCTCAAGTTCTACTTAAGTGCTCTGTATTTCTAGTATTAAGAAAGTTTCTCCAATTGTGATTAAGTGACTTCAGAAATCTATTTGAATAATTTAGTAGATTCTTTGTTTCGTTGTCTCGTAATACAAGTAATGGAGGAAAGCTAGTGCTACAGAGGGATTTTTGCTTTTCCATTTGAAGTTTTTGATTGGAAGAAAGGGAAACCGGTGGCATTTTTCTGTACTAGGGTCTCAGCCATTTTATCAAATTAGTTGTTTCTCTAATGGTAGAATTGAGAGAATCTGAAATGAGTGTCATTCCAATTGTCCAATTTCATGTGTTCAAACTGTGCGAAAATGTTCGCCTGTTCGATTTCTGATACTCTCCATATTATCTTCTCAGGGTTTAATTTGGTCTGGCCATGATTAGCTTCTTTTGAATGGCCTTTAGATTATTCGCTTCATGGGGTCTGTAGATCTTCCGCATGAATATGTCTGGCGTCCTTGAGTTAGCAACTTTGAAGTCTCATTCATACCACATGCTCTGTATCATTCATTGCAAAGGAAATTTAGTGAGATCCGTTGTCCTCGTTTGAACATTTATCAGTTATATTTGCCTTGCGATCCTTTTGGATGTTCGTCATTTACCCTGTCGGCATGTGGAAAATTAAGGCAATCCTGATTTAGGAATAGTTTTATACACACTATGGCGGTAAAGGGATGTAGTGAGAGGATCTCTCTCTCCCCTCCCCCTATTTATCAGGGGTGATCGGTTCCCCATCCGATTTGGTCCGGTTCCCTCAAAAATCAAGACCGGACTGGTGGTCTTGATTCCAATTTACCGAACCGGGAACTAGATCGGACCGGACCCAGTTCCTGGGCGGTTCCATTGTACTGGTAACATGACAAGAAAAAACATGCATCATAATTTCTTTTTATCGATAAGTAGAGTGATGGCTCTTTAACATGAATCCCACAAAAGCTTCTCTTCAATTTATTGTTCTTGGTTGACTTGATTTGGTCTTCTATCCCTCTGCAATGTGTACATATTAATTCGTTCATTCATGCATTGCACCCGGCGATGGTTACTGGCTGACGAGAGATATATGATTAACAAGAGAAAGGTTTTGTTGTAAGCCACCATTGAAGGGTTTGGCATGCGTTGTGGAAAGGGTTGAACCGGCCTAGACCGTCTTGTGTTTGGATGCAATTATAAATATTAATATTCCAGAATGCGAAGGTAAAGTCGGCTTGTTTGTAATAAATTGGATTTTTTTAATAAATTACAATTAAAGTATCGTACGAAAAATCGGTTGACTTATTTCATGGATTTTAAATCTTTGGTTGGTAATCTTTCTCGAGTTTTTGTGATGTCACATCGATAAAGAAGCAGTAATTATGGAAGTTTTTTTTCTTTTTTGTGTCAAAAGAAACTCCCTCTAACTATGCTTCTAATTTATATGTTACACATTGTAAATATTACCCACGTCAAAATATAACTAGAATCAAATGTGGCCATGGCTGTGAGCTTGAAGATGCTTGGATGCTGGAGGGACCATGGCCGAACTCAACAAAACTCGAGCTGTCATGGCCAAAGCTCGAAGAAGTTTGGAAGCTAGAGCAACCATGGCCGAGCTTGATAAAACAGAGCGGCCATGACCACAAACTTGAAGAAGCTCGGAAACTTCGACAAACCTCAAGTTGCCATGACCATCAGCTTCAAGAAACCTGGAAGTTGGAGTGGCCATGGCCAACTTCGACGAAACTCGAGCACCCAACTCGAGTTTTGTATTCTCAAGCAATTAAAATTGGCAGTTCTTGACAGCATCTGCAGTAGTGTACGCACAGGTATTCAACAAGTGAGGACACTAGAACACCATAAAATCTGAAACTAACAATAGTAACCTGCCTAGCTCAATTCCTCAACAACAAATCCTCCTCAATAAGCAACCTAGCTAATCAACCGCAAAAGTTCATTCAATAATCATATCTCTAGGGTGGTGAGGATTACATAAATAAAATAAGTACAAACACATATACATATAAATTCATATTATGTTAGATAATTTGTATTTTAGCCTGCCTAACGAGGTACATACATGTACTTGGATTTCCTTCCGTACCATCGAGTACAATGAGAAAATAAAAGTATATCTCAAATCCCCTATGTGACTGCATCCACCTATAGATATAATTTTATCCTGCCTGAACTTACGTTAAATGAGGCAGAACACGGTAACGCATTCAATTTTCCCTACCAGCACCGTCCATTTGGATTGCAAATTTTGACAAAGACAAATTTACATTTATGACCACGATAGTTAGTTCTCTTATTTGAAGGAAATTGATTAACATCGCATGGCAAGTTAACCTCGTTAAATTTTTTTTATCACAAAAAATCCCTTTGTCCTTCGTGATTCCATTATATTGAGATAATATCACAAAAAAATCTAAACAGGTATGTATGTAATAAACGGAGGACAAAAATCGCCAACAAGTACACCTATCATCTAACTCACAATTTGATGATAAAATTAATGAAAATCAATAGAGAATAAATTTAGTGCAATTTTATTAATTTGGGATAAATTTATCATAAATATATTGATTTAAGTTTTTTTCACGTATTAACCATTGTATTTGATCATCTAATTTGTCCTCCTTCGCTTTCTCGCTCGTTCCCTTCCCATGTGAAAAATCCTGTCTCAGCTCCCTTCCCGCCCAAACTCAAAAATATCTCTCTCAAAAGAAGTGAGTGCGATGATTGGTAGAGGGAGGGATGCCTACGCTCCTTCCTTGTTGTTCTCGCTGGCATTGGTCACCGGAGTTGCATGGCCGACCCCGTTTCTTATTTTGCAATGAGAAGGGAAAGTTTACAATGAATCTGAAGGCAGTGGAGGTATTGCAGCTCATGAAAATGCCTATTGGCATCGTCTTAGACTGGGGCTATGCTCGGGCTATGCTCGAAAGGAGTTGAGCTTAATTTTGATGCCAGTGAGTTTGAGCTATCTTGCATGGATGGGATTAGAAGTGATTTGTGTTTTTAAGAAGTAATTCACGTTTTGAGACATAATTCGCGTTTTTTTCATAGTTGAGCTCGATTTTGATGCCGGTGAGTTTGAGTTAGGATTAGACGTGATCCACGTTTTTAGAAGTAATTGTGTTTTTTCATAGTTGAGCTCAATTTTGATGCCGGTGAGTTTGAGCTAGGATTATAAGCGATCCGCGTGTTCAAAAGTAATTCACGTTTTTTATAGTTGAGCTCAATTTTGATACCGGTGAGTTTGAGCTGGGATTAGAAGTGATCCACGTGTTCAAAAGTAATTCACTTTCTTCATAGTTGAGCTCGATTTTGTTGAGCATTTTGTTGCTCACTTTCTGCAGACCGGGTAAAGAAGAGGATAGAGAAAGACATTTTTGAGGCTGATCATCTATTTATCAGCAGGAAGGTAAAACATTTTAGGCCAGGATATGTAAATTCTAGACAGATTTGGCTTTAAATGGATTTAATATGCCTGTTAAGTTTTTGCAATTCTAGCGGTGCAGAAGTTCCTTTAGTGGCTGGATAAGTTGCCTTTGTAATTCTAGTAAGATCTTAAGGTGCTATGTCAATCATGGCCACAGGCCAGTTTAGGCCTGAAATGGCCCAATCAAACCAGAATCAGCCTATTGACTGGCTGTGAGATCTTAAACTTACCGACAGTTTTGTGATGTTACACTAATGGCTCTTTCAACGGCTTGAGTCGTTGGCCTAAATAAATAAATAAAAATTAAATGTATGATAAAAAAATATATAAATACCCCTTCCATCTTTCATTTTTTTCACACAAATTCCCTCTTTATCTCAATTCTTTCAAATTCTCTCTAGCTCTTAATTCTCTCAAATTGTCTTTAACTCTCAAGTCTCAATTACGTTCTTGGTTCTCTAATTTCTTAATTTCTTTTTTTTATTATCTCCTTTAATAATTTTCTATTTTAATTATTTTTTCATACCCTATATTTTTTGCATTATATCATATATTTTTTTACATATCTAAAAATTGGTAAGTGGCAAACGCAAGATTATCTGATCCTTATGATTATGCAGATTAGAGAGTTAATGTAGATGATGAAATCAATATTTTCCCTAATATGGAGTAAGTCCATAGGCAAAAGAGTCTTCATTCTCCTATCGGTGCTGAAGAAATGTCAACAATAAAAGAGCAGGTGGGTACATCCAATATATAGGACCACTTCATAAATATTGAAAATTTTGAAAAAGGTCCAAAAAGGTATGAACTAGGATGTAAATATTATGATAAAAGATACAAATATACTAGTGGACAAGGATATGGACCATTTAATCGACGTCTTAGGACGAGACATTCAACCGAAGTGGAAATTGATACCAAGCAATAACAAATTTTTGGGTACACCAATCCTAAAGAAGAATTAGGTAAATTTATTTCCGTCGAACATTTATCATTTAATTTTGGTAAAAGATTTGATTTTATTCAATTTATACAAAATGCATGTGCTCCACAGGCAAAACGTGTTCTTAGAAATACACTTAAATGTGACATTAAAAATCTTTATAAAATAAGGAAAAAAAGATTTACAAACCTTTTTATGAATTTTAATGGATGTGTGCATATATGTGGCAATATTTAAAGTGATCATTGGCAAGTTAATTCTTATATGAATATAACATATCATTAGATAGATGATGATTGGAATATTAAAAAAAAATTGATTGCATTTGAAGTTTTTAATGATAGGCAGACGGTAAATAATATGTATAAATTAATTAGGCAAATTTTAGAAAAATATTATTTGCTTAATAAAAATTTTCAATTGGTTTTGATAATGTCATGGCAAATACTGCTTCAATTATTGAATTGAAAAAAATTTGTAAACCCACTTTTGGTGAATAATTTTTTCACGTTAAATGTGCTTGTTATATTTTAAATTTATGTGTACAAGATGATTTAAAAATTCTTGATATTTTTCTCAATCTGATAAAAATAGCATTCGATTTTTATGGAAACATCCTCAAATAATGAAAGAATGGTTAAATTTTCTAGAGCAAACGAAAAAAGATCGAAAATTTTTTTCAAGAGATGCTCCAAATCGTTGAAATTCTACTCACAAGTTGCTTAATGAATCTTTTGCATATAAAGATTTATTATATGTATTTATTTCAAATAATATATCTCAAATTAATTTATACCCACAAGAATGAGATAGTTGCAAATTTTTTTTAGATATTTTAATAGTTTTTTAATGATACAACTTATACTTTGTCTGGTGTCTATTATCCTACTACGCATTTATTTTTAATAGATGTATTAATATTGTTGGAGTTTTTGAAGAAAGTGAAAATGATGAGAATTTAGGTGGTACTATTAAAACAATGCGAACAAAATGGCTGCATTATTATGAGAAAATTTCTATTATTTATTTAATTATTTATGTTTTTGATCCACCGTTGTAAACTAGATGATTTAGGTGATTATTTGAATACATACTATGAATGTTTACATTTAATTAATATGATAAATATTAGAACTATACAAACAATGGTTAAGAACATAATAATAGAAATATATCATGAATTTTGTAGAATATATAATCTAAGTGATAGTGGATGTGGATCTTCTCAATCTAGTGACTTACAAAGTGAAAATATGGATAAAATTGGTAGAGGATACCGACTTTTGTTACATAAGTAAAAAAGGAAAAAGAAAGTATTATGAAGTAATTCTGAAATAAAAAGCTATTCAACCATTTCTTTTGAGTTTGATGAATCTCAAGGTAGCACAAATTTTACGATATTAGATTAATGGAAGAGGCATTCTACTAAATACTCAATTCTTGCTCTAATTACAAAATAAATTTTAGTAACCCCTTATTCAACAGTTATGGTAGAACAAGCATTTAGCACTGAAGCCAACATTTTGGATGAATGACGTTCAAGATTAACTCTTGATTTGGTGGACTCTCAAGTTTGTGTTGATGATTGGATAAAGGCTCAATATAGACAATAAGAGATAGATCGCAATAATGAAGTTGAATTCTTTAATGACGGAGATACCACTGCCATCGATGTAGGAATGGGTAGCAACGATTAAGGATGAGATAAGTATGGGGTTATCAAAAGTAAGAGAACTATGTGAGCTTTGATCTTTTTATCCTTAAAAAGATATGTATGCACTTAATAATAAATCATTAATTTCAAGCCCCCCTCCTCCTCTCTTTTTTTCCTACATTTGATTATAATTTTTATTTGGTAATACATTATTTCATAATTTTATAATTCATTATTTTTTTTATTTCATAATTCATTATTTGATAATTTGATTATAATTTTATTACAAATTCATCACAATTTAATTTGTAAACTAAAATACCTTTTAATTAAAAAATTGAAATCGGTTCGGAACAGCCAGTGGTTTGGAATCGGAACTGGTATTGCCACTTAAGGTGCCGGTTCTGGTTCCTCCAAATTTTGAACTGGAACCAACGGTCCCGCAACCTTGGCTATGTTTATGCTATGCTATTTTTATAATGTTCATTTTCTCTGTAGCCACTCACTAATGGGGCTTTGGTTAATGAGTGCACCGATGAAAAGAAGTATTGTTGATGGAACTAAGCACACTCCTTTATATTTGGATAGTAACGGGATAGTTGGTTATGATCAAAAGGTAGGCAAACTTCAATGTACTAAGTATTGGTTGTTGATGCCAATACCGGGGATCAAACCCGGGGCACTTTGGACCATTGTTACTCCCCATGTGACCAGGCCACTAGCCACAGCGCTATTGGCATCCTTAGGTTGCCTTACTTTTATTTAAGTGCTAACTCAAGAAAGGCACGCTCTTCTGTATTGCGTTGGACGACTTCATTCCACATCGTTTTTGAGGATTTCAATGATCCCCTCTATTGGCTTCTACGACGTGCTCTGTGCGTCCTTAGGGTGCCTTGCTTTTCAAGTCTTATGTATTTAAGATGGTTGTATGTAATTTTTAGGATTAATACAACGAAAAACCCCAAACTGGTACATCTATAAAAAAAATTTACCTCAAATTATTTTTTTGATCATTAAAAACCCTAAACTAGTACACCTATGACAAATTTACCCTAAACTATTTTTTTGACCATAAAAACCATAAACGGGTATATTTGTGATAAATTTACCCTAAAACTAATTTTTTTATTACAAAAAACCTCAAACTATTATACATATGACAAATTTACCCTTTCTTAAATTAGATTAATACCATGAAAAATCCTAAATTGATATACATGTGAGAAACAGAGGGTAAAAATCCCAAACTGGTATATCCGTGAAGTGGCGCATACCATCTAACTAAGCAATTTGACGTTAAATCTAAGGAAAATTAACGGAGAGTAAATTTGTCACAAGTGTACCAGTTTGAGGTTTTTGAGATCAAAGAAATAGTTGGGGTAAATTTGTCACAAGTGTACCAGTTTGGGGTTTTTCGTGATATTAACACTAATTTTTTTTACTACTTTGCTGAATTTTCGAAGATACTCTAGACTTAAGTTTTATGTATTCTTATTATTCATTTTGCTTGTGTATATCTCGTATTCGGATTAGGGGGATTGATGAAACTGTACTGGATCGATTCTCTATTAGAGTGATAGAGTCTGATTCTGGGTGGAGACAGTACACCCATACATTTGTTTGACTCCTTAGAGTAATTTTCCTGAACTATTCTGCTATTTTTATTGTGATTATAAATATGGACTAGGTGAATATTTTGGGTAGTGAATTATTGTTTTTGTTGCTACAAGACCTTTGTTTTGATTTAGTAGGAGATAATATGAGAATAACACCGCATGACTACCTCAAGCTTGATTGGAGGCCAATTCAAGGCACTGAAAATGATATAGCTGCCAAAAATGAGGTATTATCTGTTTTTCCCCCGCCCCCCCCCCCCCTTTAGTGTGGTATCCATGAATAGGAGCTCTTGTAAATATTTTCTCTAACCTTATTTAACCCTGGTTTATGTGAGGTGAATATCCATCTATGATAGTGGCATGTTTGCGTATACAATTTTGTTTGTCTTATCCTAAATATAAGTACTACACGAACTTGTTTCGTCGCAACTAATTGTGTGCTGCTATAGGTTTAGGTCGTCAAACATATATTGGAGCTATGATTATTATTAAATAAAAAATTTCTTCATTTTTTAGATCACTTGCATAAGAGCTGATTCATTATAGTAGTTGGGCTAAAAGCTCCATTTGTCATGTTTTAGTGTTAAAGGAACTCAACGTAATGCTCCTGTGCGTCACCAATTTTTTCCTTGCTCGATTCCTGGTTGCGTCTATTCATACATCTTTGCTACTGCTTTTTCAGTGTTTTTTTGTTTTTTCGTTAGAGGTTGTGATCTTTTAAAGATATACTTTCTAGATTTCGAGCACTATTTCTAGATAGTGATCGTTTGACCCTCATGCGACCTTTGAATACCGAAGATGAACCCCAACGGCTCATAAAATGTTAGTGAGTATTTTGTCATTGTTAGATGCGCTTTTATCTACTTCAGCAAATACTTTTCACTCTGTAGTTCTTATTTGATGGTTTTTATGTAATGTTGGATGTAGATGGATAAATCGAGTCCTGAGTTGGGGTATGGATTGGAGGCCTTGGGAGAGCTTGTTTTTGAAAGAACGAGGCCCAAGTAGGTCAGGGCCACTGTCTTGACTAGCCCAGTTCTAGTAGCCATTACAGAGACTTACCTAGATGCCTTGGATAGGTGCTTAGTCCTTACAATGCCATCTTCATGGACGGTTGGGTAACATGTTGCATTTCTTGATTGAGTTGTGATCCAAACTGGGTTGGATCTGAGTAGGCATGATAATGTTCTTCAATGATTGGCTTGTGAAGTATTAAATGAAACCACCTACTCCCCTATGCTTGTCTGTTTTTTTTTTTTTTTTCATTTTTCCTGAGAGTGGTTAAGGCTGAGGATTTTTGTGACAAGTTAACTCATGACTAAATAGGTGTATGCAATGAAGGGCTCATTTGATAATATTAAAAAATAAGTGCTGAAAATCTAAGTGCTAAATACTAAGTGCTAAGGTCTTTAATTACTGAAAATGAAAATAACAATTAATTTGATAATAGATAACAAAACCAAACATAGTATAGTGAGCATTACTGGAAGGTTTAGTTATAAGATTGCTAAGGTTTAAATTCCATGGAACATTTTCACTTAATCAAGGCAAAATGATAATTTTACGGTTAAATGTTGTCAAAACTTAATGACATTAAATTTTAAAATTTATTCTATATATATTGAGAAAAATGAGAACATTCCTAACAAAAAAATAATAATATTTTCATGCATTGGCATTTTTTTTTTTTTTATTTTTATTTTTATTTTGTCTTGCAAATTATCATTTTGCCCAAATCGTAATGATTTTACTGATTTTTTATTCAAAGTTTGAGACAAGGGTTAATGATTTTTTTTGATCAGCTTTTGATAATTTAATTAAGAAGTTGGGGTGGTTATTTGATTAATTAGATTTTAATTTCGAGCCCAGGCAAGATCTAATAAAAATGAGGGTTTTAATTAATTATTCAGGTTTGATTAATTTAAAAGGTTCCATAAGCCCCATTGGTATGTTCAATAAACTACTCCTTTCAGTGTTATTCTAGCAACCAATTTGATTTCCAATTAGAACAACTTTAGTAAGATATCCTAAAAAGGGGGCTACCACTTGGAGAAAAAGAAAAAACACTTTCTTACTTCAACAAAAAAAAATTATCAAAAAAAAATGATAAAACCATTTAAAACTTAACTCAATGCATTGTACAAATAAACAGAAAACACAGATTTGGGACAGACATGTCATTTTGTAAGATGAAGAAGATCTTGAGAATGAAATAAAAAAACAGAGAGAGATGCGCCAAAATATAAAGGTCTCTCTCTCTTATGGTGTGTTGTAATAACAAACTCAAATCTCTGAGAATTAAATCTTTTCAATGCTTAATGTCATTAAGTGTTTGATAACATTTAACCTCAAAATTATCATTTTGCCTAGGTTAAGTGAAAATATTCCATGGAAATTTAAACCTTAGCAATCTTATAACCAAACCTTCCAATAATGCTCACTATACCATGTTTGGTTTTGTTATCTATTATCAAATTAATTGTTATTTTCATTTTCAGTTTTTAAAGACTTTAGTGCATAATATTTAGTACTTAGATTTTCAACACTTATTTTTTAAAGTTATCAAATCAGCCATTTATTGCAGACACCCATTTAGTCATGAGTCAACTTGTCAAAAAAAATCATGAGCCTCACCCACTCTAAGGAAAATGAAAAGAAAACAGACAAGCATAGGGGCACGAGGTGGTATTGTAGGCACAGTTTGAGTCAGAACCTACTCAAGAAATGCAATCAGTGATAGAGTCAAAGAGGGAGAAAGAGCCATAATTTAAGTTGGCCGGATTCGTACACTGGGCCGGTTCCGATTCAGTTCAATCTGGTTCAGAACAAGAAATCGGAAATCAAACTTGTTATTATCCATTCCGAAGATTTGGAACGGCAAATCGAGACTTGAAGATCCTCAACTATACTCTTTCAATACTACTATATTTTTTTCTCCCATAAAAAATGCCCACATTAGGGCCAGTACCGTTCTATCTTTTTTTTTTCTCGTGAAAGATCATTAATTTTTACTTGAGTCTCTAATCCGCCATTATTAACTTTCTGTCCAAAAATTTTCCTGAGAATCAACTTCAGTACAACATTTCATTTGCAAATAGATGGCCAGTCAAAGAGAACATTCATACTTTAGAGGATATGCGACTTTGGCAGCTCCCAGGATGAGCATCTGCATTTGGCGAAATTCTTTATAATAACAGCATTCATTCCAGCATCAAAATGGCTCCTTTTGAAGCTTCATATGGTCAAAGTGCAGGACACTAGTTTATTGAGATGATGTGAGTGAGAAAAAGACTAATTAGCCTTGAGTTTATACAGCAATTAGAAGAGAAAGTCAAGCTTGTTGGAGAGCATTTAAGAACAGCACAAAGCCCTAAAAAAAAGTTACGTCGTCCTCAAATAGCGTAAGTTAGAATTCGATGTAGGTGATCATGTATTTTTGAATGTCTCTTCCGCGAGGGGCGTTATGAGATTTGGCACGAGTAGCAAGTTGAGTCAGAGATACATGGGACCATCCTTGATATTGGAGAGGATTGGTGAGGTTGCTTACAGATTGGCATTACCACTGTCGTTATCTGGAGTGCATGACGTGTTCCACATATCTTTATTGCGAAAACATTCACCAAGTCTTGATCATATATTGATTATACTCCTTTGAGGTCAAGGAAAGACTTAACGTATAAAGAACAGCCTCTACGCATCGTGGACAGGAAGGATCAAGTGGTATAACGTCGTATGATCCCTTATGTGAATATTCAATAGCAAAACTACACGAAGAGAGAGGCCACTTGGGAGCTCGAGAAGGATGTGAGATGCAAGTATCTTCACTTGTTTGAAAGTTAATGTAAGTTCAGTTATTCGAATTTCAAGGATAAAGTTTCTTTTAAGGAGGGTAGAATATAATATTTGAGTTTCTTTTGACAAGTTCAAAACAAGTTGGTGGGACCTATAGGTGTAAAAAAAAGAAGAAAATTTAATAAAAGCAAAAAGAAAACAGGGAAGTCAGTTTCTCCTTAAAGGGAGTCGAGAGTCTTCCAACGTGGAAAAAAAAAGAAAAAAAAGAGATAGAAAGGAGAGAAAGAAAAAAAGAAAGAAGGAGAAATGAGAAAGATGAAAAGAAAAGAAATAATCATGTGTGCTCGCCACCCACACGATTCCTCGCTAAGTTCATTTCACTACGTGTCACAACGCTAGGTAAGTTCTCCCACTCTTCATTCATCTAATCGGAATGGCTTTCGTATTTAAGGTTTAAATTCTGATTTATGGAGAAATTAAGCTGCGAAGTCAGCTTTTGAGGTCGTTAAGTTGAGATTCTTTGGGGAATAATAGTTTATAGAGTGTTGTGAAATTGTAGGACTTTACAGAAGTCAATTTGGACTTACGGTTTATTCGAAACGACATTTTTAAGTTAGCCCTCTTTGCTGGAAAATGGT
>JAGVVM010001851.1:0-10550 GCA_019149425.1 Psidium friedrichsthalianum
CCAAAAAAAAACCTCAATTTCCTCTCTCCTCTCGTCAGATTTCTCTCGTCCGTTTTCTCTCCTCCGTTTTCCTCTCCTTCCCTCCCTTCCGTAATCCTAGATCCCCTCCCCTCCGCGAGATCTCTAGTCGGATCCCGCACCTCACGCTCCGCGGCGACGCGCGCTCTTCGTCGGAATGGACGTCATGCGCCACTGCTCCTCCTTCCTCCTCCCCCTCCTCCGATGCCGACGCCGACGGCCGCCGCCATCCGGCTTACGCGCTCGTCGTGCTCAACCAGCGGCTCCCGCGATTCACTCTCTCCTCTGGGAGCACGGTACGTAGTTGTCCCGGCGAGATTTCGTTTCGGTTTGTTGATTCTATATTTGTCCCGGGACATCGGTTCGTTTGTCCGATTTTCGCGCCTGTTTTTTTTTGTGTTTGTGTGTGTGTCTGTTTAGAGCAGCACATGTACGTATGTGTGCCGACGGGGGCACGAACCGCGTGTATGACGAAATGCCTGACTTGCTCCGCACGAAGGCGCTCCCGGTATCAGGAAAAGTCAGCTCTGCTTCTTTTGCGTTTTTTCAGGATCCGCTAAAAGTGCAAAAAGGTTGCACCTTTTTATTTTAGAGTTTGGGCTTGTTTCAGCCTTTCATGACTCTGGTTATTGTTTAGGCCTGCTAGAGAAGTTTGCAGCACAGTTTCCTGTGAATATACACTTTATGTGACCGCGATTCTCCTCTGATGTTTGGTCATTCTCAAGGATTTGCATCACTTGTGAGATTTACATGTTTCAATACAAACTCTAGTGTGCTCTTGAGGATGCAGAGCAACTTCTCTGAGTGAAGATAATAGTTTGTTTGACCTGTCAATGCCTGCTTTCACTACTGCTACTACCTAGGTTTGGGAAATGGTTAGTCTCAAATGGGCCTTGTTGGGTGGGATGAGGAGCAATTTTTATTTATTTATTTTTTATATCTAATCTATGGTTTAACTCGCCTTCCTTCTTGCAGCATGTGTAATACATTTATTGGACATGGTTTGGTTCCCAATCCTCATGTCTCGTGTAAACACTTGTTTCAAACCCATTTTTTCCTCTAGATGAGCCTCCCACTTGGCTTGAGTTCAATGTGGAACCTTTTCTTACGTTTAACCTGCATGAGATGAGCTTTCAGATATATATATTTTTTTTTCCTTCTCTCTGGTTTCTAATCTGATATTAAATCATACAGAAATGAGCTGAAGTGGTTGGTTATTGGTTGAGGAGTCTTCTTTAATGCTCATTTTGAATAGAAACGAATAAAAGTTTCGTGCAGGAGTGGCAAAGTAATTTCTTTTAAAGTGTCAAGTAGATAATATCGATTTTCTGATATATTTGATTGCCGAAAGTACTGCTTGTGGTCAGTGATTTTGATCTCACCTATGGCTTTGGAGGGCAACATCACCCAGGGCTCGCTTGTGGGCATTGAGGGTGACCCTCAGCAGCGATGAAGAGAAAAGAAAAAAAAAAGGAAAAAAAGAAAAAAAATTTAAAAAATGAAATGCTCATACTTGACCGGAAGGTAGGGCCTTTATTTAAAACAAGCCCATTTGAGATCCTTATTTGAGAAAATAATGACACATTAGACCTTTATTTAAAATAAAATCAACATTAAGAGTTATTTGAGAAAATGAAAGCACTTCAAACTCTTATTTAGAAATTTTCATAATATCACGAGCAATTATAATATAAAAATTTTGCTAACTTTTAAATTTTGAAATGATAATTTTTGCAACATTTCATAAAAACTGAAGTGGGTCATCTTCTGCCACGTGTGAATAGTTTGGCTACTAATTAATTGCCCAAATGCAGCCTCGCTGGCACATATTTAATATGAGCTCATGTCTTAATTATCATAATTATCGTTTGATCTGTGAGACTTTCCAATCTTCCATTAGGCTCTTGCAACCCTGTTCTCTTCACAAGATTGTCTTAAAGGCACAATGGTCGCATGTCTTACCGTTACACTGTCTCGCCAGATCTCATATCTCAGCAGCGACAGGATTGCAATGCTCTTGCTGGACGTCTCCACGATTAGAGTTTTTGGAGATAATGTATGAGTTCACTGTGAAGGAAGCGAGAGTCGAACATCCCACGTCCCATTTCTTGTAAGTGAAGCGTCGGCTGCCACGGCAAAACTCCGGCATCGCACCTTCGTTCCAACTTCTTTACTCGAGAGAGAAGCTCGTTTTCGTGTTCCTTTTTGCTACTTACGCAGTTCTGCAAAATTATAACCTTCACAAAGGAGTTGGAACAAACTTACTGCAAGCTCTGGCAACATATCGGAGCGGAGAGTCGACTGCTCTGCTGAAAACCAGTAACTGCTAAGTCGGTGGTGTTTATCACACAACAAATACGGAGTCCGAATAAATAAACTGCCTCATCTTATTTGAATACATGAGGGAGCAAGTGATTTGCAATATACAATGAGCTAAATGGAAATTCAGTCGAGAAGATGAGAAGTTCAATCTTTTTTTTTTTTTTTGGGTAAGGAATGAGAAGTTCAATCTTGCTATGCTGTAGACCGAATAAAATCAGCCATTAGTTTGCTGTGAATGTGAATCTGAATGCTAAATAGATATCTTGTGTGCTTCACGCCGAGAGGCAAATCAAGGCTTTTTAATGGATATTGTCCAAAGAAGATCTGAATTGGAACGAACTGTAACTGTCCTCGCTGGCAATGTTGGACGTGCTTATTAAGCCACCAAACTTCATCAAAATCAAGGCTTTTTAATGGATATTGTCCAAAGAAGATCTGAATCGGAACGAACCGTAACTGTCTCCTCGCTGGCAATGTTGGACGTGCTTATTAAGCCACCAAACTTCATCTCAGTGTCAGCTGCGACAGAAAGTCTTTGATTCATCAGATTTTCAGAATGAGAGGACAAATACTGGTACTAATTTAGAAGGAAGAGAACTAGCTGAATCTTGGCAACAGATTATATCATGCTGCCGAAGAATTATACTGTTTATATCAGTCGGCACTAATCGTTCATCAATTTTGTCTACAGTAGGTGTTCATCAATTTGTCTACACACGAAGCATGACGAGGACACAATGACACGCAAGCATAAAATTTCAAATAAAACCTACCAAGATCCCACTGGAGACCTGTTGTTGTAGTACTTTTGGAAGGTATCCCGATAGGAATGAGTCCGCAATGTGGACCCTCAACAGATGACAAAATATGGATCTCATGACGGTGAGTCCTCGGAAGTAATTGTATTAGGCAATCATCCGAAATAAGGATAATTCGCATGTCTGAGAAACGACACAGCACATTAATGTTTCCAATCTCATGGTCAAATCGTCCACCAAGTGCTCCAGCAACAAGAATACATAGCTTCCAATATGTCAAAAACATAAATGATCAGTTATATGAAATCTCTAATTTGCAGAAAACTAGGTGTTCGAGAAAAAGTGAATATGAAGTAATAATAACAATAATGAACAGCTATTAGGAATTCACTTACATTAGACTTATCCAGCTCGGGTGTAGAATCACGGATATATGACACACACTTGTGAAGATCAGTAGTGTCTTGATCATGAGATTCATCTACAATTTTTGTTCCCTGTTCAAGAGCACAGAAATCAATATCTCGAGCATAACACCTGAATAGCAATGACCCAAGTAGAGGTTGATAACATCAGCCTACCAAACCAAGCACCACGCGTTTGAGGATTTTTGGTGAACACATACAGATGCTGGGAGTTGTAAGTAACATGAAAACTCTAGCTAAAGTTATCTTCAGTGGGTCGGAATAGAAAAATGGGAAAAATTAATAAGCAGAAGATCCCTTGGTTCTATAGTTTTTGGAAGAAGGGCAGGGGGAGATTATTGAAAGTTCTAACCATGTTTACGAAATGCAATTGAGTCTTTAACCTTCAAAATTGGTGCAATCAAATCATAAACTTTTTCTGAAAAAGCAATCAAGTCATCTCAATGAACAATCCAAGAAATTGGCTAACGTGACACTCATAAGTTGCCTACCTGGAGACCTAAAGTTGCAGTTTTACATATATGAATTAGGAGTTCATTGCACTTTTAGTGGATCCTGAAAAACGCAAAAGAAGCAGAGCTGACCTGTCCCTGATACCGGGAGCGTCTTCGTGCGGGAGCAAGTCAGGCATTTCGTCGTACACGCGGTTCGCGCCCCCGTCGGCACACATACGTACCTGTGCTGCTCTAAACAGAGCACGCACACAAACACACAAAAAGAAAACAGGTGTGAAAAATCCGAGTCAAACGAACCGATGTCCCGGGACAAATATAGAATCAACAAACCGAAACGAAATCTCGCCGGGACAACTACGTACCGTGCTCCCAGAGGAGAGGAGTGAATCGCGGGAGCCGCTGGTTGAGCACGACGAGCGCGTAAGCCGGATGGCGGCGGCCGTCGGCGTCGGGGGAGGAGGAAGGAGGAGCAGTGGCGCATGACGTCCATTCCGACGAAGAGTCCGCGTCGCCGGCAGAGCGTGAGGTGGCGGGATCCGACTGGAGATCTCGCGGAGGGGAGGGGATCTAGGATTACGGAAGGGAGGGAAGGAGAGGAAAACGAGAGGAGAGAAAACGGGACGAGAGAAATCTGATGAGAGGAGAGAGGAAATTTAGGTTTTTTTTTGTTTTTTTCAAATCCGCTTCTGGT
Organism: Psidium friedrichsthalianum; assembly: GCA_019149425.1. Lineage (NCBI taxonomy): Eukaryota > Viridiplantae > Streptophyta > Magnoliopsida > Myrtales > Myrtaceae > Psidium > Psidium friedrichsthalianum. Next base: position 4,670 of record JAGVVM010001851.1, read on the forward strand.
TCTTCCCGCTGAAATTTGGGGCTAAATTCGTCCGGATGACGTGGCGCAATCTCGGCCGTCAAATTTCAATGGACGGCCGAGATTGCTTCTATGTCACTCCTGCCAAAACTATTCTATGGCAGGGGATCCGGATCCCCATCAAAATGCTTGTCGGTGGGGATTTGGATCCCCTAACATAGTGAAGGGGTGACATAAGGGATCTGGGCCGTCCAATTCAAAAATGGACGGCTCAGATTGATCAATTCAAAATTTTGAAATTCCCGCCAAAAATTTTCCCCCCTTTTAAAAAGTTAATATGGATCAATCCGGGCCGTCCATTTTGAATTTGATGGCCCGGATTGGATAATGTCACCCCTAACATTATGTTAGGGGATCCATTTCCGGTGGGTGGAGCCAGGGACATGGACACTTGATCGGAAGGAGAAAGTGGAGAGAGGAAAGAGAGAACACGGCTGGGGACTCTCTGACCGAAAAAAAAATGAAAGAGAAAAAACATACGTGAAGGGAGGGAGCCCAGGGGGAAGAAAAAGGAGAGGTCTTTGGCTCTTGGAAGGAGAGACAGATAAAAAAAAAAGAGAGGAAGAGAAAACTAAAAAAAAGAGGAGAGCACCCCCCGAGAGATGGAAGCGGCTAAGCGTGGGAGCTCACCATAACCACAAACTGTGCGAAGATGCTTTAGTGGAGGCAAGCTATGTGAGAGCAGCCGAAGATTGCCGAAATGCTCATGGGGTCCCAAACGATCCGTCTACATGTTGCTGTCCGTACTCTTATCCTTGCATGCGATAGAGGGTTCGTGGAGGTGGTCAATGCACTCATCAAAGAGGTCAATGGCGGGAGGAGCAAAGTCTCAATGACAGCTTCTCACATGTTCTTCTTCCTAATTTTTCTCCAGATTCCTCTGTTCATGGTCACGTGTAGGTCTGGTATGTGCATGACCCCGATTCAAGTCACTCCATGTTCCTGTGGTGAAGGCCCTTCTCTACCCTGGAGCTATTGTCAATGGCCTTGTAAAGAACGGAACAGTTCCAAGCTAGGATGATTTAGTAGATATCTATAATCTAACTAATGTGAAAGAAGCCTCGGCAATGGTGGATCTACGGCGCTTGGAGGTTCTTATCGGAAGCTACTTCTACGTGGCACGAGCACTTGTGGGTCTACTCAAACTAGGGAAGATGAGCGTGTTTGGGACGCTGCTGATAATTTGGGGTCTTGTCAAGGAGGAAATCTTGGAGAAGCCTGTGAATGTTGATCCTGCAAAGGCAGTCTATGTTTATCCGATGATGTTGATTGCATTAATCTATGCCTTATCATCCATTAAATATGATGTGAAGAAGGCCATGAGACCTACCCCTGCTAGAACTATAGAAAAGCTAGTGAAGCAGTTGAGTAGGCAGATTTACCAGATTTGCGGCGGCGGCATTGGATTAACCACGAACAGCGAGCTATTTGTCGCCTGCAATGAATGTGCATTCCCTATTTATAAGACTTGCTACAAGTATAAGCGGCACGAGGGAAGCCAAGTTTATCCTTAGTGCAGAACTAGATTCAAACGCTTAAAGGGGTGTGCAAGAGTAGATGGAGAAACAAAAGTTCTCTCTCTGAGGGATTCTTCATACACACACGGCCCGATCCCAAGCTATCTTTTCACCATCGAACACCGCCCATCAAAGCTACATATAATGCCTTGATCAAGGTCCACAGAAGCTTTGAACACGTTTCCGTGGTAAAATGAGAGGATGGTTGAAGGCGCGTGTCGGCTTCTCCTCTTGGGTGGTTTGTTGTCATGGCTATGCATGGCTCCGCCGGCCACGTCAGAGTTGTAGCGGCTCCAGCACCGTGCCAAACCAAGCAGGGCTCTGAGCTTTTTGGTCGTCGGCAACTGGGGAAGGGAAGGGAATTCGACATCTTAGCTCTCGACTTGGCTGGTCCTCTCCTTTGACTGGCAGAGACTTCTTTGGCAGTTGTGAAAGAAAATGGCGATGAGCTCCGTGTTGAAGCAGCTCCGTAGGCATTCGACGAAGCTTTCGGTCTTGCCCGCTGATCTCACCGCCATCTTCGAAGCTCCGTTGCTCGCAAGCCCACAGCGGCACAGAGCCTACACTAGCTCGCGAAACAGAATTTGTAACTGTGATGGCGCAAAAAAGCTCGATCTCTTCTTCCTCCGAGCTCTCTCTCGTTCGCTCCGTTCCTCATTATTGGCCGATGAAGAATGGATTCCTTGCTCGGTACTTGGGCATGCACAAGGTTCCTCCCACTAACAACGATGGATTTAACATGAAGAATGTCTCTGTCAAGGATCTCAAGCGTGGCTACGTTGCATCCAACTGAAAAAATGATCCCGCCAAAGGAGTATCCAATTTCACCTCCCAAGTTATCATCAACGACCACCTGGACAAGCGCGCGTGGACCCATGGAGAGATGATAGTCGAGCCGATACAGACGCTATTCATGGACGAGATATCGACAGGCTTGGACAGCTCCACGACATTCCAGATCGTGAAGTGCACGTAGCAGATTGCGCACCTCACGAACGCAACCATTCTAGGTGTCAAAGTGAAGGGCCAACGACTATTTCTTTTTTGGTTTTGGGTTCAAATGAGGCAGCCAACAAAGATGTCAATGATGATCTGCAATTTTGCTGGCAAAGTGACCAGTTACGTATTGACCAGATGCTGAAGAAATACACTAATGAACACTCTAGTAGACTGGAGTATATAGAAAAGCAGCTCGAAGAACTTCTTGATAATGCTCTATCCAAGTGCAGAAATCCCACAAAGATTGGATCGAAAAATAAAAAAATAATAAAAGCCTGAGGCATGAGACTTGGAAATTAAGGACTGCATGAAGCTGAAGAAGATCAACGGACTTGGGTAGATCGAAACCTTGGAAGGAATCACTTTGGTTAAATTGCTTGGTGAACTCAAGTGAAGTGTCCTAGAAATGCACCCGAATGTGCAAATCATCGCGAAGGAATTGGCAATACATTGCCACAGGTTAAACAGGTCACCACATATGACGAGGTCTTATTGTAATTTTTGGGGTTCCTTGATGCTTTTGTTTCCAAGAATGACAAGACACTCTTCGTGGCCTGGCTGTTCATGGGATGATTGCGCCCTCCAGTAATATGGCTAGAGAAGTCACTGCAAGTAGGTTATGATTTATGTCTAGTGGCTGGACGTGGATCCCTTGCGGTGGTGGACGGGCATAGCAACTTGGCTCGGTAGTGTGGATTCCCGGGCCTCTCTCTCTCGCACGAACTCGACCAGAGATCGTGACCACATCTTCATCGCTAATGAGGTAAGGCTGAATACCCTATTTCGCATTTTTCTTTTTATTATATAGACTTGGTTTTACTGGGCTTAGGCATGTTATTGCATGTTCATAGTGCTAGTATGTGCGTTCTATGTGGTCTTCGGTGTCGATGGCGAATGTTTGCATCGGCGGTGGACTAGGGACAGCGAAGATCGGCTCCGGTAAACATTGGGAGCGGTCACAATAGGGTCTGGGTGATGGAACTCAACGTAGAAGAAGACTCACAAGAGGACAAAAGGGGAGGATAGAAAGAAATATTAAAATATAAAACAAAAACAAAAACAGAAAGTGATAAAAGAGAGTCAATTCAGTGATGAAGATGTCTGAAGATGGCGAGCAAATAGGATGTTTGAAGATGAAGTCCAGAAAGCAATAAAAAAAATGATAATAAAAGGGGAGGAAGAAGCAACAGAAGCCAACCCTTTTGATTTATTGTCTTGGCTAGTCTTTTCTCGTCTAATTTTAGGTTGGTCCTACATTTGAACGGTAGGCTTTTTGGGCCAATTATGGGCTGCCTTAAGTGGAAAGAAAAGAGAGAGTTAGCTGGGCTAGTTTGGTTTTATCATTAAGGGCCTCATCCGAGTTTTAGGCTTTTTGTTTGTCTTGTGAGTTGGGCTCCTGATTGGAGCACAACTCGACTAAGGGTCAGGCCGGAGGAGAGTGGGTTCGGTTCTAATCTGGACCCGATCCATTGACCATACCCTTTTCCCTAATAATAAAAAAAACTCATAAAAAAATTCTTCATAAAAAAATTTTAAAACAAATTTTAGAAAAATCAGAAAAATTTTAAAAATTCTCAAAAGCCTAAAAAATCAGGAAAATGCTATTTTAACTAGCCAATCCTATTTCCGACGATGTTGCCTTTCCAATCTTCTCATAATGATGATTTTGCCCCTTGTAGGTAAATTGTCTCAGAAAATTCCAAAAAAAATCTCGAAAATTTCAAAAACTCGAAAATGGGTCATTTCGACTAGCCAATCCTATTTTTGATGAATTTTCTTCCTGATCTTTTCAAAATGACAATTTTGCCCCTCATGGATAAATTGTGTCCAAAAAAATTCGGAAAAATTCTCAAAAACTGTAGGAAATAAGGAATGACCACATTCAACTGGTTTGACCTGTTTCTACTTCTCAATTCTTGAAAAATGACCATTTTACCATTCTAGTTAGTTTGACTCAAATCTTTACGATTCTCCTCAAATGATTTTTCATGAAATAAAAATGGTACCAAAGGGCGTTAGAGTAATCTAACTTAACCAAGTCCCCGGATTTTGAATCTCTGGTTCGTAGAAATAATTAGTTCTCCCGCTAATTTACTTAGATTTCTAATCGACCTACGAAGAACATGTTGACACTTGATTTTTAATCACATTTTCTCTTTAAAATTAATAAAAAAATCCATAAAATTCATTAAATTAAAAAATCAACTTTGGGGACCTTGGCCAAGCTTAGGGAACCAATTTTGACCAAAAAATGATTTTTCATATTTTCAATATTTTTATTTTTGAAAATTCATAGAAAATAAAAAAACAAGAAAATGGAAAAAAAATCACCTTTGGAAGCCTTGGCCAAGCCTAGAGAACCATTTGAACAAAAAATAAATTTTCATATTTTTTTTCGTGTTCTAATATTTTTCAAAAATATAAAAAAAATACTTGAAAATCGGAAAAAATAACATTTGAGGCCACAAAAATACATAAAAATAGTCAATATTTTTCTTTAAATCCCTTTTCATGTTGGCCATCACAAATTGAAAAATCCAATTCGGGATCATGTATTTCTTCATGAGTATAAACTCGAATCGGGCAAAAAACAATTTAATTTGAGTCAATTTATTTTCATTTTTCACTTTAGGAGTTGTGACATTATCCTCTAATAGTCTGAATTTTCATCTTGGCCAATGTACCCAAAATGACTCAATTTTATAAAAGGGTCTTAGTTGAATTTTGCATTAAAATCCAAGAAAACTAGAGTGCAAATACCTAACACTTGAAAGATTATTTTGTAAATAACTAAAAGAGAGTAGTGGAGAAATTAGAATAGGGAAGGAAGATGGTAAGAAGAATAGATAGAGAAAATAATATTAGAATAGAGAAAGGAGATGGAGAAGAATAGATGGAGAAAATAAGATTAGAATAGAGAAGGGAAAAGAAGCTGAAGAAGAGTTAGTAGAATGGGAGATAAATATGGAGAAGGGAAGATGGAGATGAAGAGGAGTTGGTGGAGAAATTAGAATGTGAGATAGAGATGGAGGAAAGAAAGATGAAGATGAAGAAGGGAGCTGGAGATGGATATTTTTTTGAGAGAGAGAAAATTTTAAATGTTTGAGAAGGTTTTGCGAGATTGAAGAAAAATTAGGAAAGAAGAAAATACCAAAAAGAGAGAGAGAGAATTCATTTCAAAAGAGAATTTGAAGATGGTAGGAGTTTAAGCTAGGGGTTATCATCACCAATTCCTTTATCGATCAACATACAAATCCGAGGGTTCATCCCCGTCGTTCGAGCCGCAATCTTGATCTATAGGTGATACGAGGTCGAATTCGGCAATCAAATCGCAAATCAGGTAACGA
>JAGVVM010001852.1:0-16217 GCA_019149425.1 Psidium friedrichsthalianum
TAACTTTCGCATCAAAATACTATACGAAAATTACGAAACTATATAAACAAATAATTTCAGTTTGAATTGTGATTCAATTAAAATTTTGCCAACATTTCCTGAAAGTATAACATTTAAATGCACAAGCAGTTGATACAATCTCCGAATCACAAGAGACAACTAATAGAAGCACAAGAGAGTAGATTGATTTGGCAATCGCTTCTATCCTGAGAAGATTCCATTATTCAAAGATGTTAAAGATTTGATCAAACATGGACTCTTTATAAGATAATTCAAAAAAATGTTTTGTGCTAATATGTCCTAGTTTTTATGGCATACATAACTTGCACCTTGAGAGAGACGGTGCATTTGATAGAATCAAGTCCCACGTCTAAGAAATAGATATTACCATGCAGTTTTCTATTAAATGCGTGCAAACTTGTCTTTACTTACTCCAGTACACTCACTTTCTTGAAAACGATCATGAATCCTTTATCACAAAATTGTCTTGTGCTGATTAGGTCGCAGTCGAGCCCTTGAAAAGAGATACATTTTCAATAACTAGATTTCCCAACTTGATAATCCCTTTTTCAACGATTATACCTTTTCCACTTCCTTCGGAGGTAAAATTCCTCCATTGACTTGAGTGAGGCTCATAAGTTTGGTTGAGTCACCAATTATGTATCGTAAGCAGTGAGCACTCACTGTCTAGATATCATTAGTTCATTTTCGGGAGAAGAGCACTAGGAGTGAAAAGTTATGTGCGACAGTTACTTTAGTGCTAAAGTCTGGTCCTTCTCTTTTCTTTGAAGAACGAGGAAGGGTTTCCATTTCTTCAATTAAGAGAAGAAAAAAGAATAGTAGAATACTAAATAATTATTATTATTATCTTAACCCATTCGGATCGTTTTAATCCGACGGTGGAGTTTAAGCTTCTACAAGCTTCCCACCTCCTTACTATTCAAAGTTATTTTCCTCCTTTTTCCCAATAAGTCGACGGACTTACACCATTGGGATACTTCGAATAAACGCCAAGTGTGAGGGAATGCTAGACGTTTGGTCTCCCCAGAAAGCAACTAGTTCTCACTTAGAAACCAAGAAAGCTTCAAGAATGCCGTAAAGTGATTCAGATCACTTCAGAACCAATTTTTTTAAAAACGATTACTTAAATACCAACTCCAATCTATTTGGATGAAAATCCGACATGGTATTTTTTTTATTAATATTTAAAGCCGACATGGCTCACCAAAGATTCAGTTAGCAATTTAAAAAAAAGCTAAAAAAGTTATAAAAAATTAGTTATTTTTTTAAATAAAAAATTGAAAATTTTAAAAGGACATGTGCAATAGAGGTCCTAAAGCTTGTAATAAAAGGGAATTGAATCCTAAAACTTATAAGAAGTATATTCAAGTCCTAAAACATGTTAAATTAATGCAATCGAGTTTTTCAGTTAACTTTGTCAATTTGGACTAACGAAAAATGCATGCTTTTTGATATTTTCTCTCTCCTACATGATAATGACGTGGCTAAAGTCGCTCCATTTTGGTTCAAATTCGATTCTTAATTTAATTTTTTAAATACATTGAAAAAATAAAAATTAACTAAATTTTTAAAATAAAAATTTTAATTAAAATAAATTAAAAAATAACCTCAAAATTTTAACCCAAAAAAAAGCTATAAAAAAAAACAAGGGAGAACTAGGCAGTGAGAGTGGGGCATGGCTTGTCAACCCCTGCTGGCCATGCCCCACCTTCATCGTCGAGTTCCCCCATCCCCTCCCCCCTCCCCCGCCCCCCTCCCCCCCCCCCAAAAAAAAACCCTCTTTCTTTATTTAAAATTTTTAGCTTTTTTTGTTAAAAATTTAAGCTAATTTAAATTTATTTTAAGAAAAAGTTTCATTTTAAAAAAATTAGTTTTTAACTTATTTTTAAATCTAATTTTAATTTTCAATTTTTCAATTTTTATTAAAGTTTAGAAGTCTACGTGGAAGACCACGTGGACTAACTTTTTATTATAAAAATTTCACTTCATATTAAGCATTTAATTATAATTATCACGTATTAATTTTGGCCAAAACATTTCGCCATGCACTTAAGTGATCGCTTAGCCCCTAATTATATTCAATAATCCGCAAGTGTTTTAACCCTATAATTCCTCATGAAATATTCTCTCAATCTCATGAAAGAATTACAAATCTTAAACATAGTTTTTTTTATCAAACACTCAATAAGTTGTTGATGCAATTCCACCAACGATATCTTTCACTTCACATGAAAGACCCACAGAAGCAAACTCTGCACACACGTCAACGGCGGCTTGCTGTTTTTGTGCCCTGTTCTTTTCTGAACCAAGCCACAACTCAGCAATTTATATATATCAAGCTGTATCACTTGGAGAAGTCCCCGTTGGTCAGTCATAGCGGAAGTCCACGCCAAGTCAAAATAGGGAAGCCTTATCTTTCTTTCTTATTTTTCTTTCTTTCACTAAAATGTACAAGTCCAAATTTGTGTTATTCTTGTTTCATGAGCAAAGACACCGACGCACAATCAACATTAATTCATAAGTCGATTCGTAAATATTTTCCTTTGCTCAATTTCTGACTTTCTTTCGATAAATCTCAAATCGAGTTTCGTTTGCTAGCTCAAATTCGAGACATAATTTAACAATCATCACCTTAGCTCAACGTTTGAGCCAAGTCTCAATCGCTTAGTTGAAAATTGAAACTTCAGTACTAGTCTCTCATAGTCCCATGGGCTCAACCACCATAGACAACATCCAAGTCTAAGCCGCGCTTGAGCTTCGCCATCACTATGAACCTCATTAGAACATCAACAACACATGCACCTTTAACTGCTCCGCAATGACTTTGAGACACAACCTTTTCAACCACAAATAAAGCAAAACAATTGTTGCATCCATATTTGTTAGGAGCCTAAATATGTACCTTGTCAATATCAATAGTTATAGCAACTATTGGCTCTACATACTCCACCTCACTACAAGTATTATCTATGTCGATTACCTCACTAGTACTTGCTACCTTCGGAGTTTCTTGTAGCAACTCCACCACAAGATGAACACCATTTAGATCTGTATAAGCACTGCTATAACCACTCCTAGCTAGAAGTATTGCAAACTCATCAACCATAATTTCTTCATGATGACAGGTGAATTTAATTCCAGGCACCACAGTCGATAACCACAGTTATCTTATACATAGCCTAGGAACATACACTTTCTTGTCCTTCCATCGAGTTTACCATCATTAACCCGCATATAACATGAGTAACAAATATTCTAATAACAGAACAATTAGCAACACTACATGACCACACTTCCTCGAGAGTCTAACATCCAATCATAGTCGATTTGGATCTATTCATCAGGTAGCTTGCTATACTAAGTGCATCTATTAGAAATCTTCTCACCATACCAGCACTAAAGAACATTTTATGGACTGTCTTTAGTAATGTTCTACTCATCAATTCTGCAACATTTTATGAATCATTGGCATTAGTGTGTGTCTCACTATGCCTTACTTCATGTATAATTCATTTAACAGCTCTAAACAAAACTCCATGCTTTTGTCAACCTACACATGCTTAATTGCTTACTAGTCTCATTTTCGATCAAAGCTCTTTATTTCCTGATCTCGACAGAAGCATCAAATTTGTGCCTAAGCACAAATAGTTATGTCTTCCTCGAGTACTCATCTACAATCATTAGCATAAATTTGGCACTTTTCTTCAAGAAAAAGACCGTGACAACCTACGAACATCCAAGTGAATTATTTTAGTAATTTTTGTTGTTTCTCTAACAGTCGCACTAAACTGTTCTTTCTGCTATTGATCTAAATCATAGCACTTGTATATATTCAATTCGTCAGCAATATAACCACATAATAAATTTCTTTCACTTAAAACCTTCAGGTTTCTCTTACTAATGTGCCCCAAACGCATATATCACAATTTAGACTTTCAAATAGATGCATCTAACGTCTCCACAATGAATTCCATCACCGTCTCAATTTGAACCTCATGCATGCCATTGTCTTGATTCCTCTCATTATCATCAAGACACTTCAAACAATTTTCAAAACTCTGCATTTTGAAGAATACCGACACTCGGCTGAATTCAGGGTACTCATGGAAATTAGATTTTTCTTTGACTCCGGAACATGCCTATCTCTAGTCATATCTTCACAATGCTATCATGTATTCTGATTCTAATATTGCAAACACCTATAACATCGCATTAGCATTGTTCTCCAACTACATTTTACTACTATTTATGCATTGATAAGTAAAAAACCAATTCCTATTTGGTGTAGCATGAAAAGAACAACTAGAATCTGTGATCCATCCACCAAACAATGAATCATTAGTAAAAATCAAGACATAATCAATATTATCCGAATTAACGTTAGCTATAGCTGTAACATCGTAAGCAGATTCAACTCTAGTTCCTCACCCCTTCTCATTTTTCAACTTAAACACAATCCTTTTTAAGATGCTCCCTTTGCCACAATTTCAACAGATGTCACTGCTAGTACTAAACTAACTACGTCTATTCATGTTTATACTATTTCTGCAACTAACAAGTATTAATTCTTCGTCTATTTCACCTACTAAAGTAGTAGACATAGATTCTCCAGATTCTCCTATATGGATGTCCTCACTCATAATTAAATCTCAAAATCCATCAAAAGTCAAACTTGTCGACTTAGAGAAATTACTAAAAGTAGTAACAATATCATTCAACTATCATATAATGTGGACATGAATCAAAGCACATACCCTCATCTTCAAAGTCAAATTCAACTAAACTAAATTGACTAATGATCACATTGAATTTATTGATATGATTAGCAACTAATGCACCACCGTCTATCTTAAATTAAACAGACATTGTATCAAGTAGCCTTATTGTCGTAAAGAGCTTCTCGTACATATCTAATAGGCTTTCATCAAACCTGCAATGTCTTCTCTCTTAACAATATTAAAAGCGGTGTTACGAGCCAATGTTAGTCAAATAACATCCATCGCTAGTCTATTTAGCAATTCCTTCAACTTGCTACATCAACTATGGCTTCTCTCTAAACAAGGATAAGTGCAATTTATTTTATACAGATAATCATCATCCGCATATTCCCAAAATCAAAATCCTTCCCATCAAATTGTTGATTTTCATTTTAACTTTTTTTTTGTCACCATTAATTTACTTCAACCTCAGCCAAATCAAGCTCTAATTGTTAGAAAGCTTGATTTGGCTGAGGTTGAAGTAAATTAATGGTGACAAAAAAAAAGTTAAAATGAAAATCAACAGATTTGATGGGAAGGATTTTGATTTTGGGAATATGCGGATTGATGATTATCTGTATAAAATAAAATTGCACTTATCCTTGTTTAGAGAGAAGCCATAGTTGATGTAGCAAGTTGAATGGAATTGCTAAATAGACTAGCGATGGATGTTATTTGACTAACATTGGCTCGTAACACCGCTTTTTAATATTGTTAAAGAGAAGACCATTGCAGGTTTGATGAAAGCCCTATTAGATATGTACGAGAAGCTCTTTACGACCAATAAGGTCTACTTGATACAATGTCTGTTTAATTTAAAGATAGACGGTGGTGCATTAGTTGCTAATCATATCAATAAATTCAATGTGATCATTAGTCAATTTAGTTTAGTTGAAATTGACTTTGAAGATGAGGTATGTGCTTTGATTCTTTGTCCACATTATATGATAGTTGAAATGATATGTTACTACTTTTAGTAATTCTCTAAGTCGACAAGTTTGACTTTTGATGGATTTGAGATTTAATTATGAGTTGAGGACATCCATATAGGAGAATCTGGAGAATCTATGTCTACTACTTTAGTAGGTGAAATAGACGAAGAATTAATACTTGTGTTAGCAGAAATAGTATAAACATGAATAGACGTAGTTAGTTAGTACTAGCAGTGACATCTGTTGAAATTGTGGCAAAAGGGAGCATCTTAAAAAGGATTGTGTTAAGTTGAAAAATGAGAAGGGTGAGGGAACTAGAGTTGAATCTGCTTACGATGTTACAGCTATAGCTAACGTTATTCGGATAATATTGATTATGTCTTGATTTTTACTAATGATTCATTGTTTGGTGGATGGATCACAGATTCTAGTTGTTCTTTTCATGCTACACCAAATAGGAATTGGTTTATTACTTATCAATGCATAAATAGTAGTAAAATGTAGTTGGAGAACAATGCTAAATGCGATGTTATAGGTGTTTGCAATATTAGAATCAGAATACATGATAGCATTGTGAAGATATGACTAGAGATAGGCATGTTCCGGAGTCAAAGAAAAATCTAATTTCCATGAGTACCCTGAATTCAGCCGAGTGTCGGTATTCTTCAAAATGCAGAGTTTTGAAAATTGTTTGAAGTGTCTTGATGATAATGAGAGGAATCAAGACAATGGCATGCATGAGGTTCAAATTGAGACGGTGATGGAATTCATTGTGGAGACGTTAGATGCATCTATTTGAAAGTCTAAATTGTGATATATGCGTTTGGGGCACATTAGTAAGAGAAACCTGAAGGTTTTAAGTGAAAGAAATTTATTATGTGGTTATATTGCTGACGAATTGAATATATACAAGTGCTATGATTTAGATCAATAGCAGAAAGAACAGTTTAGTGCGACTGTTAGAGAAACAACAAAAATTACTAAAATAATTCACTTGGATGTTCGTAGGTTGTCACGGTCTTTTTCTTGAAGAAAAGTGCCAAATTTATGCTAATGATTGTAGATGAGTACTCGAGGAAGACATAACTATTTGTGCTTAGGCACAAATTTGATGCTTCTGTCGAGATCAGGAAATAAAGAGCTTTGATCGAAAATGAGACTAGTAAGCAATTAAGCATGTGTAGGTTGACAAAAGCATGGAGTTTTGTTTAGAGCTGTTAAATGAATTATACATGAAGTAAGGCATAGTGAGACACACACTAATGCCAATGATTCATAAAATGTTGCAGAATTGATGAGTAGAACATTACTAAAGACAGTCCATAAAATGTTCTTTAGTGCTGGTATGGTGAGAAGATTTCTAATAGATGCACTTAGTATAGCAAGCTACCTGATGAATAGATCCAAATCGACTATGATTGGATGTTAGACTCTCGAGGAAGTGTGGTCATGTAGTGTTGCTAATTGTTCTGTTATTAGAATATTTGGTTACTCATGTTATATGCGGGTTAATGATGGTAAACTCGATGGAAGGACAAGAAAGTGTATGTTCCTAGGCTATGTATAAGATAACTGTGGTTATCGACTGTGGTGCCTGGAATTAAATTCACCTGTCATCAATGAAGAAATTATGGTTGATGAGTTTGCAATACTTCTAGCTAGGAGTGGTTATAGCAGTGCTTATACAGATCTAAATGGTGTTCATCTTGTGGTGGAGTTGCTACAAGAAACTCCGAAGGTAGCAAGTACTAGTGAGGTAATCGACATAGATAATACTTGTAGTGAGGTGGAGTATGTAGAGCCAATAGTTGCTATAACTATTGATATTGACAAGGTACATATTTAGGCTCCTAACAAATATGGATGCAACAATTGTTTTGCTTTATTTGTGGTTGAAAAGGTTGTGTCTCAAAGTCATTGCGGAGCAGTTAAAGGTGCATGTGTTGTTGATGTTCTAATGAGGTTCATAGTGATGGCGAAGCTCAAGCGCGGCTTAGACTTGGATGTTGTCTATGGTGGTTGAGCCCATGGGACTATGAGAGACTAGTACTGAAGTTTCAATTTTCAACTAAGCGATTGAGACTTGGCTCAAACGTTGAGCTAAGGTGATGATTGTTAAATTATGTCTCGAATTTGAGCTAGCAAACGAAACTCGATTTGAGATTTATCGAAAGAAAGTCAGAAATTGAGCAAAGGAAAATATTTACGAAATCGACTTATGAATTAATGTTGATTGTGCGTCGGTGTCTTTGCTCATGAAACAAGAATAACACAAATTTGGACTTGTACATTTTAGTGAAAGAAAGAAAAATAAGAAAGAAAGATAAGGCTTCCCTATTTTGACTTGGCGTGGACTTCCGCTATGACTGACCAACGGGGACTTCTCCAAGTGATACAGCTTGATATATATAAATTGCTGAGTTGTGGCTTGGTTCAGAAAAGAACAGGGCACAAAAACAGCAAGCCGCCGTTGACGTGTGTGCAGAGTTTGCTTCTGTGGGTCTTTCATGTGAAGTGAAAGATATCGTTGGTGGAATTGCATCAACAACTTATTGAGTGTTTGATAAAAAAAACTATGTTTAAGATTTGTAATTCTTTCATGAGATTGAGAGAATATTTCATGAGGAATTATAGGGTTAAACACTTGCGGATTATTGAATATAATTAGGGGCTAAGCGATCACTTAAGTGCATGGCGAAATGTTTTGGCCAAAATTAATACGTGATAATTATAATTAAATGCTTAATATGAAGTGAAATTTTTATAATAAAAAGTTAGTCCACGTGGTCTTCCACGTAGACTTCTAAACTTTAATAAAAATTGAAAAATTGAAAATTAAAATTAGATTTAAAAATAAGTTAAAAACTAATTTTTTTAAAATGAAACTTTTTCTTAAAATAAATTTAAAATTAAGCTTAAATTTTTAACAAAAAAAGCTAAAAATTTAAATAAAGAAAGAGGGTTTTTTTTTGGGGGGGGGGGGGGGGGGGGGGGGAGGGGGGGGGGGGGGGGAACTCGACGATGAAGGTGGGGCATGGCCAGCAGGGGTTGACAAGCCATGCCCCACTCTCACTGCCTAGTTCTCCCCCTTGTTTTTTTTATAGCTTTTTTTGGGTTAAAATTTTGAGGTTATTTTTTAATTTATTTTAATTAAAATTTTTATTTTAAAAAATTTAGTTAATTTTTATTTTTTCAATGTATTTAAAAAATTAAATTAAGAATCGAATTTGAACCAAAATGGAGCGACTTTAGCCACGTCATTATCATGTAGGAGAGAGAAAATATCAAAAAGCATGCATTTTTCGTTAGTCCAAATTGACAAAGTTAACTGAAAAACTCGATTGCATTAATTTAACATGTTTTAGGACTTGAATATACTTCTTATAAGTTTTAGGATTCAATTCCACTTTTATTACAAGCTTTAGGACCTCTATTGCACATGTCCTTTTAAAATTTTCAATTTTTTTATTTAAAAAAATAACTAATTTTTTATAACTTTTTTAGCTTTTTTTTAAATTGCTAACTGAATCTTTGGTGAGCCATGTCGGCTTTAAATATTAATAAAAAAAATACCATGTCGGATTTTCATCCAAATAGATTGGAGTTGGTATTTAAGTAATCGTTTTTAAAAAAATTGGTTCTGAAGTGATCTGAATCACTTTACGGCATTCTTGAAGCTTTCTTGGTTTCTAAGTGAGAACTAGTTGCTTTCTGGGGAGACCAAACGTCTAGCATTCCCTCACACTTGGCGTTTATTCGAAGTATCCCAATGGTGTAAGTCCGTCGACTTATTGGGAAAAAGGAGGAAAATAACTTTGAATAGTAAGGAGGTGGGAAGCTTGTAGAAGCTTAAACTCCACCGTCGGATTAAAACGATCCGAATGGGTTAAGATAATAATAATAATTATTTAGTATTCTACTATTCTTTTTTCTTCTCTTAATTGAAGAAATGGAAACCCTTCCTCGTTCTTCAAAGAAAAGAGAAGGACCAGACTTTAGCACTAAAGTAACTGTCGCACATAACTTTTCACTCCTAGTGCTCTTCTCCCGAAAATGAACTAATGATATCTAGACAGTGAGTGCTCACTGCTTACGATACATAATTGGTGACTCAACCAAACTTATGAGCCTCACTCAAGTCAATGGAGGAATTTTACCTCCGAAGGAAGTGGAAAAGGTATAATCGTTGAAAAAGGGATTATCAAGTTGGGAAATCTAGTTATTGAAAATGTATCTCTTTTCAAGGGGCTCGACTGCGACCTAATCAGCACAAGACAATTTTGTGATAAAGGATTCATGATCGGTTTTCAAGAAAGTGAGTGTACTGGAGTAAGTAAAGACAAGTTTGCACGCATTTAATAGAAAACTGCATGGTAATATCTATTTCTTAGACGTGGGACTTGATTCTATCAAATGCACCGTCTCTCTCAAAGGTGCAAGTTATGTATGCCATAAAAACTAGGACATATTAGCACAAAACATTTTTTTGAATTATCTTATAAAGAGTCCATGTTTGATCAAATCTTTAACATCTTTGAATAATGGAATCTTCTCAGGATAGAAGCGATTGCCAAATCAATCTACTCTCTTGTGCTTCTATTAGTTGTCTCT
The DNA here is from genome assembly GCA_019149425.1 of Psidium friedrichsthalianum. Taxonomy (NCBI): domain Eukaryota; kingdom Viridiplantae; phylum Streptophyta; class Magnoliopsida; order Myrtales; family Myrtaceae; genus Psidium; species Psidium friedrichsthalianum. Next base: position 10,322 of record JAGVVM010001852.1, read on the forward strand.
TGTGATTCGGAGATTGTATCAACTGCTTGTGCATTTAAATGTTATACTTTCAGGAAATGTTGGCAAATTTTAATTGAATCACAATTCAAACTGAAATTATTTGTTTATATAGTTTCGTAATTTTCGTATAGTATTTTGATGCGAAAGTATACATTTTTAATCTTATTTATCAATGTAAATACTTTTCATGATTAGGTGACACTGCTATCAATAATGTGCCAAGGAAATAATGAAAAGTGTCTACTAGATGAACGAACCTTGATAAATGGATGACAAGTCTCACAGAGCGAGGTATTGGTAAGGGCTTGTAAACACTACGATATGGTCAATATTTGAATAGAGCATGATCACCGACATCCTTAGGAAGGCTATGGGATAGAAGATTGCAATTCCAACAAAATAGCTTGAACAGTCTAGTGAATAATATTGGCACGTCTGCTTTGTGAGATTTTGTGTGACTACTGCTAATTGCTCTAAAAACTTAAGTTGTTAGATGAAAATGTGATTTAATGTTTAGTTACTCTATAACTTTTCATCACGTTTAGTCTGGTCTTCATTTTATAGTTCCTCCCACGCCTATGTGGTGTCATGCCTAGTTAGGAATTATATCATTTAGACCTCTTGCTCTGATATCATTTGAGATTTTGTGAAATTATTGCCAACCGTTCTAAAATTTAAGTTTTTAGATGAAGATGCAATTTAATATTTAATTACCTTATCACTCTTATTAACTAAGTGGGAGCCACTGGTCGTGCCTCTATCAGCTGATCAAGACGATGTTCTCCCTGTTTCATCTGCTTTGAACGTTGAACAAAAGGAAGATAACCGTTAACAAGGCCCAGAACTCGAGGCAGAAGAACTGAAGTTGAGTTAGAGCAGTCGTCGCCTATTTTGTTCAAGCAGCTAGAGAAACAGATTGTTGACAAATTCCATAGGGAAACCTTTTTGTTGTCAGCAGAAACATATTGCATGGGCGGTCTTGGTGATTGCTCTTCTCAAACCCCAACGACTCTTTAACTATTCTAAAGACTGTACAATGACTAGATTGGAGATGGAACATCTACAAATAATCAAAGCAAGCTGAAAAGATCAGAGGAAATTGACAAGCAACTACTCTGTTATACTCTCGTTGTTATGCCCCGAACCCCACGAGTCACGCGACATCCCTGTCATACCTGTACGGTCAAATGGTCGACAACCACGATGGCCTAGGAAACTCGTCGTAACCAAATGATCTCAGAGTTCCTTAGGCAACGGAAATGAGCTCCTTCAACACATACGCATAAAATGGGTAGAGAAAGAGAGATACAGACCAATCGATTCACCAAATCACATTTTATATCACATACCCTTTTCTTACAACATTCAGGATGATGTCATATATAAATTTAAAGTTTTTGTCACATCATTACAATCCATTGTTCGACCCTTACAACGGGCTTAGGTCGGCAAGTTTCTCAATCCAATGGCGAGCAAACCATACAAATTTCTACCAAGGGGCTTCTGCCTCCACCCTACTCATCATCATCCGTCCCACCATCTGGTCTAGGGAAAGATTGAGTCTCTAGATCAATTTCCTTTTGGATCCCCTGCCTTACTCGTGTTACATTCACTGCCAGGAACGGGGGTCTGAAAAATAAGGGCAATCATCTATGAGAACAAATCTCAGTAAGCTAACCTCTAGATCCCTTCTCAGAATACCAAACACCCTCAGACCCAACTTCACGCTTCATCCAGGCAATCAAACCACAGAGTCACTTTTTAAATTGTAGGGCCAAAATCAAGGGCAACGCCCAAATAAAAACTCGCCATAAATGGCCATTTATAAAAAGAGACAGCTTAAGTCTAATCCAAGACCAGAAAACCAGAATATCACATAAAACAACCAACCAATTGTTTGCCATAAATGGCCAAGTTATAAAACAAACGAGTCTAATCCAGGACAATCAATGCAAATACATATGTATGCACGCTCAATTATAAGCCTCGGCTTAACAGCCAATTTGACTCGCGTTTAATAGGCACATCAGGTCTGACCCGCGTCGTGGACGCCTCAGGTTCGTGCCTCAACCCGTGTGTGGGACGCCTCAGGTTGGCACCTTATCGCTCCAGCTACCCTACGTCAAACGTATGAGGGTGCACTGTGCCTCGACCCTGTCATATAGGCACCTCAGGTCGGCACACTTATCTCTCCAATTCCCCGTGTCATATAGGCACCTCAGGGCCATCTTCCATGGCTACGTATTCCGCCAATGGCTACATTTTACGTCAATTCACAATGATATGCAATCACACATGCGAAAATCGTTGCACTTGCCTTTTCAGGCAGTAAAATCCCTTTAAATTCATTTGGACAGAAATCATCGGCCAAGTACGTTAGGCCACATTTCAAATACAAGTCCAAACATTCAATCCACATTTACGGCCAAATAGCCAAGTCAATCAACTCATTTTGCAAACCCAAATTGTCGCACTCGCCTTTCAAGCAATAAAATCATTTAAATTCATTTGGACAGAATCATCAGCCAAATACGTTAGGCCACATTTCAAATACAAGTCCAAACATTTAATCCACATTTTCGGCCAAATGGCCAAGCCAATTAACTCATTTTGTGAACCCAAATTATCGCACTTGCCTTTCAGGCAATAAAATCCATTAAATTCATTTGGACAGAAATCATCGGCCAAATACATTAGGCCACATTTCAAATACAAGTTCAAACATTCAATCCACATTTCCGGCCAATGGTCAAGCCAATCAATCTCTTTCACTTGCCCAATTTTATTAAAAACACCCCGATTTCTCACGTGGGACCCAAAATGATCAAATAATTAATTTCAAGTATACGTGAGTAATCCTGAAATATCATTTTGAATACGAACACGGGCCCCAAATATTTGAAATAGTAACATAAAAATATGTTCGGGCTCAATTTTGCATAAAACGCTCCATAAACCCATTTTTCGGTACTCAAACCACATGGGACCCACAAAACTTGTCACTTTCGAGTCAAAATTAAATTGGACAGCACGTGAACAATGTTCAGAGGTTCGTGAACAGTAATTTCAAAAACACTATTTGGCCTGTTTTTGCACTAAATCTCCCAAAAATCCATTTTTTGGTATTTGAACCTCGCGGGACCCACATCCACCACCTCAAGTAGCCTCATTCAAACATGGAAAGAAACATTTCACTAATCCACAGAATATTCACAGCCCTACAGAATTTAATTTGAGCAAATACGCCAATTCCGGCAATTTTTTCTAAAACCGATTTACCTCGAATCGAACTCTAGAGCTAGTCCATGGCATGTATAATAGTCTAATCAAGAAATAGAGGTATAACTTACCTACTCAAGGCTGAAACAGAGCTAAGAAAGCGGTGGAAGCGGCAGCGACCGAAAAAGCACGATGGGTTCCGGTGGATTTCGTCCAAACCGGGGCTGATCAAGGGCTGAGCGGGGTGTTCTCAAGCTGAAAATCAATATTTCCACATAAAAATGAGCTCTAGGGGTTGCTGGGTCAACATATATCAACATGAGCCCTATATCAAATTCGGGTAACAAAAGACTAGTTCATCGACTGAAAACGGAAAAAGCAGATTTGGAAGGTCAAACAACCTCGGATCGAAGTGATTCAAAGTTCTGTGAACTCACCTCGGATAGGAGTACAACATATCCAAAAATCACAAAAATCCAACGGTCGGATTTCCATCGGCGACTGATCGAAGTTGGGTGGCAGAAAGTTGAATTCAATAGAGAGAGAGAGAAATCCAAAAATTCTAGAGAGAGAGAGGAGAGAGAATGTTCGTTGATAATCATGGAAAGAGAGAGAGAGAGAGAGAGAGAGAGCAGATATTATCTCTAAGGGCAATTATAAAAATTACTATTCACTGAAAACGACTTAAAACTGAACGAATCGACTGATTTTTGTACTATCAATGAAATTTGGACTGATAAAGCTTGGGCTTCAATTATTTTCGGTCAAAGCTGGTCAAATTGTCAAAAAAGATGATCGACGAGACATTTCTTGAAATTCGTGAAATTTCAGGATCGGTAAGGGCTCAATCGTGTGCTATTTTGGCTCAATCGCGATCGGAAAATAACTCGAAATGCCACCGAACAAATTTTCTAGCCTCGCTAAAATTACTCACACTCTCTAGCCATGGATTCTAGCACAAGATGGGGGCGAGATGTAATTTTCAATTTTGCTCTTTTCTCTAGGCATTCCAATGCCACGCTGCCAATTCACGCCTTCGAGGCGACATCCGATTTCAACCTCTGTCACACTCTTGAGAGTCGATTGTCCTATTCCAGAATTCAATTCGCAGCCTCATTCATAAGACGACAGCTTTAAATAAATTCTCAACTAACGGGTGGCTTTTAGGAGTCACGCGTATCACCATTGGTCCACGTGCTTATATTCCTAGCTAGCCTTTCGCTTTTGGTTAGTCATCTCAGAGTGGCCAGCTCCAAGTGAGATTCATTTATAGCGCCTCCATGAAATAATCATTCTGTATTCAAATTTCGAAAAAGGGTCGAATTTCAGAATGTCACAATTCCTCCCCCCTTACAGAAATTTCGTCATCGAAATTTACAACTACTACTTCCATAAATTACTCAAATAGAGAAGGGTACAGATGCCTCATTTCATCCTCACTTTCTCACGTGGCGCCTTCTGTTCCGTGGTGCTCCAGACCACTTTGACTAATGGAATCGTCTTGTTTCTCAGAATCTGTTCCCTTTGATCCTCAACATTCATAGACCCCATTGGCAATGCCAGTTTGTAGTTATTAAAAAACTTCCTATGCATAAATCCAGCTCGGTTTCACTTTCTTTTGCCTATCCACATGGTATCTTTTTGGATCACCGTCGCCCATCTCACTTTACTAAGCGGAGCGTCCATTTATCACATAGGACGTACTATATCTCAACCTCCTTGATGCCATTCCGCTTGCCATGCTCGGGATCTTGTTGGTTACAGTCCCTTCAAGCAAGGAAAAATTTTCACACCCACCACGACGCTACAGGATCACTCGCTGACCCACTCGTGTGGGTCTCATCACAAACCCATCCTGATCACACAACAGGGTCCTCTCCGATCACGACGGAGGCATATAACGAACATTCGACTTTCACCAACATCTCCAAGGCACTTTCAGCAGCACTTCTCTTCGAGGCATCTCACTATGCGACTCAAATTCTAGGCTTTTATTTACTCTCCGCTTTTCTCAAACAGTTATTTTCGTTTTCATGATATTCTGCAAACCACGTTGGTTCAAGCACATTTTCTCTCTCTCCTAGACTTATCCCCTGTGTGTGCCAATTCCTCTCTTATGCGGGACTTCGTCATTCACTCAAATAGCTCCATGATCGAGAGTAACCTCATGCTTGCATTTCCTTAGGCAAATGCACTAGCTAACTACCAGATTAATTCCCGGTCCCGTTATACTCCTTTCACCAACTTTGATCCCTCTATTGACCGTCTGTTAATGGACACGCGCACATTAGTGGAACTACCTTTCTCGTCCCATAATTGTAATCCTTAATTCAGGTAGTCATCAAACTAATGCTTATGGATTCTTTTGGTCACAACTTAATTTGCACCCATTCTATTATACTAGGATGGCTTCAAGTTCAATCCCCATTATCATCAATCCACCTGGTGTCCGCTTGGGGACGAAACGTTATTTCGCATTTTTTCCTTAAATGGTCCCGCTTCTTATCACTAGGAATTCCTCCACTTAAACATGCAATCACCATAAACGACGCATCTCCATAAATCAAGTACTTAGAATCTATATAGAATACTCTCTCTTAGTCGTTTATTCCATACGGAGATCATTATTCTCTATCGGGTTGGGGCTTCATTCAACGTCGTACTTTATCACCAAACC